>WEKX01000408.1:0-16307 GCA_013390025.1 Pitta sordida
CTCAGAATAACCTGTGAACTTGTGATATGGATGACTGTTGTTTTTTATGCTGCAATAAACACTACACAGCTGAGTTCTTCTGATCATGCATCCAATTATTTGTATAAAACAATCAGGATGACATGCCTCTTCAATGTGTCAGACAGACTTAATCTGTAGGCCTGATATTTTCACAGAACAATGCCCTTAGGTAAGTGTCTTCAAAGGAGCTGTGTGCCCCTAGCTGTTCTGGAGAGATATTGTCTAGTCAGAAATGCAAGAAGCTAAAAGGGGTGACATCAGTTTGAAGTCCAGGTAATTTGTCTTAAATTGTGCCTTTAAGACATGTGAAGGGAGAGAGAAGAAACCATGCTCCCCAAAGTTATGTCAGAGTGTTACCACGGAAATATTTTGGGACAGTGCTCCATTTTGATGGCTGATTTTGAAGGCAATGACCTCTTATCTGCGATCCTAGTTTTGCTGGGACTACCTTTGTATTCCCAGAAGATAAGCCTGTCACTCAAAAGAAGATATATTTTGGGGCCTATACTATGCAAAAAGTGTAGAAGACCTCCTCTGTGTTTCTTACGCTCCTGCCTCTAATCTGCTAGTGGCACTAGTTATCTCTGATGTACGTTTTTCAGAAAATAAACATTTGCATTCCATACCTCTATTTTCCACATCCCTGTAAAATTCAAGGAGCATATGCTTTCAAAAAACTTACACAGAGTTTGAATTATGCAATTCACTAGGACAAGGATAGATTCCTGCACGTTACCTTGAAAATATGAACTTTGAAGTGAACATTAGAGTATCAAAGTATTGCACAGCCAAGAGTCTTGAAAGGTTCAATTGATGAAATACGATGAAATTAACCAAATGAAACTTAATATCCGAATATGTTTTCTTTGTTCTTAAATAGAGCATCTTACGTCAGGGTTTCTATTTGAATGCCCGTACAGCATGCCAAACTAACAGTGTTAGGAAAAAACCTCAACAGTTTATATATTTTGTGCTTAATGGATTTTACTGTGTTTCATTTCAGAAAAGCAGTTCAAGGAACGATTCTTAGTTTTTATTCTCCTTGGGAGGATTCCTAGACCTGAACTTGTACTAATTTTCTTCCAGTGTTTAAATTCCCCCTTGTATGCACAGGTCTCCATCTATGCAATTGGAAATCATTGCAGTTACTGTGTTATCTCTATCTCTTCAACCTTCTGCTGCACACATAACCCTTGACATTCTATCTATGCTTGTGTTTGTCACTGCTTTCTCCTGGAATGAGATGCGCTGGAAGGTGTATCATCATCTTAATTCCTAAGGGCTGCCTACAAAAGGATATAAAGTCAACTCGGACATGGTTGACGGCTAAAGAGGTATTTTCCATCACTTCAGGTCTTACAGGTGTCAATCGGAGAAGAACCTCTTAAGGCCATGGTGAAGCAAAGACAAATCAAGTTGGCTGTAAATCAGGGCAGTTTCACTAAGAGTGAGGTGATTCTATGGTGCAGCCCCAGTAAGCACTCAATGGTGGTATCATCTTGAAGGTGTGAACACTGCTAGCATTTGTGGCTTCTTCCTGAATGACTAGCCTAGTCAAATTGACCTAAAAAAATAACAGTGCTTCCTAAGGAAAAAAATATGGACTTGGAAGAATATTGATTTAGAATATAGATAAATAGACTATGAAGTTTTTAGTTTTTGTAAGAACCTATGACTTTCTCCAAATTTTATGTGGTTACATCTGTTAGTTTCCCCTCCATGTAGTGGATTTTGAGTCAGCAGTACTTAAACTGTTCCCTGTTGCCAAAAAACACATAGTTGCATGAATGCAGTGCTGAATCTGACTTTATAAACCCAGCTGGCTTGTGGATTCCTTGGAGGATATTTTGTTCTAACACTGATATTTGTTTTCATTCAGCATATAAATCACTCAAATGAACAGTCCTCCACTTACACTGATGGACATTAATTCATTATAAAGTGTAGTGTTATTAGCTTGGCCTCTTTACTGTTACTACACAGCATTACAGCTTTTGGATTTAAGATGGTTTATCTCCTTTTGGTTTAGGCCATGAGGATTCATTTGAATGCATCTCTGTCCACTGACAGCTGGGTAGGCATGGGTTGTGTCTAAGGAAACCAGGCCAGTAGAACTATCAATTTTATTTGATTTCTGTTTTGATTGCCCTCTTCCTCAATTTCTGCCCTTATGATTGTGAACAACTAGGTAGCAATCCAACCCATACCAGTTTTTATGATAGTGTTATAAGCACGCTGTGCCTGCTTATTCCTCAATGGTGAATAGTTCTCTGTTTAACAGAAAGTCCAAAGCCGCTGTTTTCAAGTCATTTACTATGAGTAAAACTCATTTCTCTTTGTTATGTGGTATAATTTTCTTACCTCTTTCATAACTCATAACTCAGTAAAGCTCTGGACCTGGGCCATGAGGACATTAGAAGCATCCCTATTGCAAAGGTGGTGATAGGTCGGAACAACATAGACAGGGAGTTACCCTGCCTGTAGTGCCAGCCCTGCTGAGCTCACAGCAAGGCCATGGCACCAGTAAAGCCAAGGGAGCGCAGGAACTCCTCTGGACCAGCAGTCTGGTAGCACATTATTCCCAAAGGATCCAAAGCCTGAAATAGGCTCTCTGTGTGCTCCCTATAGCCTGTGAAGGAAAGGAAAAAAAAGGCCTTACCTGATTTTTTTTTGTTAGAAATCCAAGTTAGCTAAACTCTTTGAATATACACTATGTGAGGAGGATTTAAATATTTGGGAAACATTGTATTCCAGTGCACATCACTGGAAGGCTCCCAGAGGCAGCCTGGAGCCAGTGAGGAGAGAAGTGTTTATTGCGGTCAGTGTGGTAATATTGAGGGCAGCAGGGACAGACCAGAAAGAGACTGAAACCAGAACAGCTGAATGCAAAGAGTGCACAGAAATTATAATCTAATAATGAGCCTCTGTGAAGGCAGTCGTGAAAAGGAGATGCCTGATCTGTGGAAAATCTCAGATAGCTAATATCAGGAGCCTGGTGGAGGCAGAACAGCAGCTGCGGTAGGGGCAATGATTTGTTGTTGACCTTCACACTTGCAACAAAGGTGGGGGCAAAGGGCCCTATCCGTACACCTCTGGAGCTGCTTAAAACCTCTGACCTCAGCATCTTCCCGACTCTGGCTGAACATACATCTGATAGCAGGCAGAAATGCTCTTCCATGTTTTCCCTGCAAAGGGGGTTTAAAGCTGTTTTTCTACTTCCTTGTAGTTACCTTAGTTCCCTGCTTTTCTTTTTTCTCTCTTCCCCCCCACCCCACCCCCTTTTATTTCCCCCTTTGTAATGGAGGGAAAAAAGGTTAGATTAGAAAACTTCAATTAAGCCTTTAAAAAGACCATCTGCTGAATGCTGACTGGGGTTTCATGTAAACAAAATGCCTGTGCTGGTTACAAACAAATGATCTTATCTATTGTATTGTGTTACAAATTAAAATTAGATTAAGCCACCTACATGGTACCGCCACTGAATCTTAAATTTCTTATGGAAACTGAATGTTTGCTGCAAGTATTCATTCGGCCTGATGAGAGCCTCATTATTTTTGTACCAGCAGTACACACTGGGTATAGCATAATCAAAGCCTGGGGGTACGTATTAATTATCCTTTTGAATAGTGATGAAATTTTAAAAAGATCTCCTTTAGGCTCACATCATCAGCAGATGAAACAAAGCTTTGCACAGCTTGTGAGCAGTGGCTCACATGTGTTTTTACATCTGTTCAGGATATTTCAATTTGAAGCGCAACAAGCCAAGTCTGGGATTAAAGACCTGGAGAAAGAGGGAGAAAAAAAATCTGCAACAATAACCAGACCCCTCCCCTTCCTGTCTGCAGTGGAGAGGCAGAGTGCCTTCTCAGTAATAAAACCTGGCTCCATTTTGCTTTTCATTTTGGTGATAGTGGTAATGTTATTTAGAAGAGTGCTGCACTCCCTGTGGGTGCTTGGGCTGATTTTACCTGGTTGCCTGTTCTTGTCACCTCACTGGTTCTAGTTTAGACTGTCAGTACAAGTTGTTCTTTAGAGCTTACTGGTGCTTCCTTTTCTAGGGTGGATTACAGTCAGATTATAGTGAGGAAATGTTTATGATCCCCTGGATTCCTGCAGATCCATGCTTGTGAGCTAGTTTAAAAATAGGGAATTGGGGATGTTCCTTCTCAAGAAAGGATGTTATGTCAACTTTTTTGAATAGTGTTGGGCACACACCATAATTGCTTTGCTGGAATGTGAAAAGATCAGTTTGAAACACTTTTAAAAGCAATGTCAAAACTGCAAGCCACAAATTGCACAGGTTAAATCCTACTGCTGTGATCAGTAAGACCAAAAGTGGTAAGACAGAATGGAGATGTATTAGCTTTCAGTGGGAAACATTTGTTGCGGTTCAGTGCTCAGTCAAAGGACCGGATTCTCATGCAGCCAAAAAGCTAAAACCCCTCTGAAGTCTCCATGAGCTCGGACTTGATAGATGCCTAAAGATGAAGATGACCATGTTAACAAATCTGTACACATACTGCTATTTAGTGGGTCTTAATTTCATTTTTTTTCCACTGTGTCTTTTGAGAGAGAAGGAATAGCCATTCAGCTAAACTAAAATAAAAGAGGCACAGGCAGGACATGAATGGAATCAGTGCTGTTGACCAGACATGAACTTAGATCAGGCGGTTTTTAAAAATTTATTAGTTTTTTCTTAGCAGAGGTGGTTAAATTCTGCATTCATATATGGTATTTTCCAAAGACACATGATGACTGTGGCCTAGAATAACATACAACGCTTAATTTTATCAATAGACAGTGAGAGAGGTTAATTTCGTCACAAATCACTAGTGAAGGATATCAGCCGTTTTCCATTGATGGGATAAAACTGACTTAGACAAAGCAAACTCTGTCTAAGTAAGGACTGGTGGGAGCAGGCTCTACACTCTACTTTTCAGGCAAAAAATTAATGCTGTCATTATTAAAAATTAATTATGCTAATGAGGTGAATACTACACTCCAAGTTGTGTGGATTTTGCAGACTAACAGATGTTATGGTTCTTTCTCTGTGCTCAAGCCTATATGACCTGTCATTTACTATTCCTGACAGAGTCCAGAGCACAGATCATAACAATATAAATATGGATATATGCTTAAAAACAGGATTAAAAATAGTTACTGCTTATGGACAGTAGCCAATTTGCCAACATGAATAAAAACAGTGTTATTTTTAAAAATGCTGCATGACGTATGTAATGGACAAGCCTGTAAAATTCAAATAATGAAATTTTTTCAGAGTTAAAAATGTCTGAATATTAAAATCTGCTTTCCTACAAGATAAAAAGTGACCAAAAGGGGTTTTGTTATTTGCGGTTTTATTTAAATTCTGACAAAAAAAAAAAAAAACAAAAAAGGGCTTGCAGGCTGAGGCTTTTTATGCCAANAGGTTTTGTAATGAAAGTGCCGACACAACTTTATCTATGGCAGTAAGGGTGGGCACAATGATAATTAAAAGTATATAGTGGACTTTGTCTTTCACTAACATAAATAGCTGTCATGATGACCTTCAATACAGTTCTCCATGTTATTTTTACTTCAACAAAATGGAAGTAATTTCTCATTCCTGCACGGTGAGACAAATTATAAGGTTCTTGGATTTTCTACAAATAGCAGCCAAACACACTCACAAGTTGATGTCAAGTGGCCCTAAGAGCTCCAGCTGTTGTAAGGACAAGGATCTTATTCTGATGCAACCCTATGAGACCAAATTACTTGCTTTATGCTCCACTTCATTAAGTGGATGATCAGTGCGTTTTTACCTAAACATCAAGGTAATGGCCATCAATTAGAACAACCTCTTGGCTTTGGATGCCTTTAAATTGCTAGATATCACTGTGACTTCTTGCTTTTAATGAAACTTCACTGAATAGGTGATATGTAATAAAACTTCTCAGAGTTTCTTCTTTCTGGTTTTAACTTTCTTTTACATTTCTAGGAAAAAAAGACATGTTTATATATTTAATTTCATTCTTTACTTTTATCTGGTAAATCATCTTGTCAAATTAGTTTTGCCTCCTACCTCTTTCTCCTGTTTCTCTTTTCTCCACGTGATGCTGCTCTCACTTTTCCTGCCTTTACCCGTCTTTGTCGGGCTCCTTTTCCCATCTGCCTCTCTTCCTCCATGCTTTGCATCTATGTCTGGCATTTTCTAGTGGAGCTTCATTCGGAGGTTTTTACACAACCAACTCGCTGAGATCAGTGACTGTTTTGAGTACTAGGTGCCAGACTTTTAAATTCTCTCCTTTCCTAAAGCACATGAGTTTAAAACTAATAGTTGAAAAAAATTCCAGAAGTCAAGCACCTTATTTTGAAAACGCTTCTATACACATGTAACTTTGTGTGAGTTGTGTCTGTTATGGCTTGAGTTTGAGAGACTGGGACCGAGGCACAGCTTTGCAAAACACTTACGGTTCAACCGGTTCATTTGTCAGACAAAGAATCAATGTTTCTCTTGCCCTTGTAACAATACCTTTTATAACTTCAGCAATGTGCTGCCACCTCCAAAGGTGAGCTTTAAAAGCAACTTCTGTCTAAAAAGGTGATTTTTCCCTTAGAAGGTGGTCTCAGCACAGGGAAACTTGCCACACCTCTGCTTATGCAAACTGAAACAACTCCTTTGGTATCTCTTCCAGGGGGTTTAACTGATTTTACTGTTGGTGTAGAAATTTAAGCAGGAGGAATGTTTCAGAGACAAATATAGGATACACATTGTTAACCCTCAGGTGCCAAACGATAGAAAGCAGACAATAGGAAATATAATAAAGTAGCTCATAGGAGAAACATGAAACAACATCCTTTTTTAATATAAAATGCTCTGTAGCAAGGACAAGACAAGAGTTGCATTTTTGAAAATCAGTGAAAAACAGAAACAAAGCCTCAGAATTTTAATTAGATGAAGCTGAAGAACCAAGGATTTAAACAATTTTAGTTCTATTTTACACATGTTTAGTTTAGATCTGGAGAGGTTTTATAAAATTGTAGAATATTTAAAAAAATAATGAAATTAGGATGTTAGAGAATTAATTAATTTTAATTAATTTATATTGCTTATCTTTCATTTGGAAACCAATAGAGGGAAAAATTAAATGAAGATTAAATGATATGTTCTTTTATGACTTATACTGCCGTGAAAAGAGAGAAAGTATTTATCTTTTTGTGGTTTTTCCTCAGGTCTTTCTTTTTGTCCTGAGCCTACTCACACAAGACCATTGGATGATGCTAAAAACTGTGACATTCCAGGACACACTCTTTTCCCAGGTGGTTTCAGCTCTCGATTTTCGGCCTCCTGCCTAGCACAACTCACCCGAGGCACGGCAACATCCCAACACAACACAAGCCTTGTCATGTCTCATTGCTTAAATAACACAATAAGGAAATTAAAATCCTTGCCGGTTATGTTTTTCATTGTCATGGCTTATGAAGCCTTGAAGAATTTCAGGAAATTGATTACCCCGAGGGGAGTTTGGTACCTATAGTTTGGTACCTATACCTATAGTTGGAAATAAAACCCCACAACAATAAACCCCATCAAAACCAAACAAACCAAGAACAACAAAGAACCTCCAACTAAAACTCTTTTGGTATTAGTGCAGGATATGTGCCCGTGTCCGCTCTGGCAGAGCCGGGACCAGGCGGCGGGACAGGCTCCAGAGCCGCGCGATTGGCGTGAGCCGAACGCCCTCTGCCGGGAACCGGCTGTGACGCCGCTCCCGCCTCCGCCCGGGCAGGGCAGGGAATCACGGGCTGGTCTGTGTTGGGAGGAACATTACGGAGCATCTGGTTACAGCTCCCGCGCCATGGGCAGGAATGCCACTCACTAGGCCGAGCTGCTCAGAGCCCCATCCAACGCGGTCCTGAACATACCCAGGGATGGAACATCCACAGCTTCTCCAGTTCACAGGTTCACCGGTTATTCTGAGTTGGAAGGGACCCACAGGACCATCTAGTCCAACTCCCAAGCGAACACCCATGCAGGGATCAGAACATATTCCAGTGCCTCACCACTAAATAATTAACAATGTTTGCCTCACCTATAGGTAATTCCTACCACAGACAAGCGCCGAATAAACCCAGCACCCAAGAAAGAAATCAGTGGTGTGACTTGCAGCTGCACTGCTTTAGCAAGAGATGTGGAGGAAAGAACATCTGGTTCCTCTTTCTTCACTATTGCTCCTGGCGTTGCCCCAGCATTGGTTCTGGAAGGCACCTGCCCCAGCATAGCCGTGCTGCTGGGGACAGGATCTTCCATGCCCCAGACTCATGCAGTATGTACCACTTATGCAAGCGAGCTCTCGGGCTCTGCACTGTGTTGGGTCTCATGAGTTTAATAACATCCTTGAGTTTCATACTATGAGGCAGGGAGAACACAAACCAAAGACAGGATGGGTTTCTGGCTGTGGTGAAAAGCAAGAAAGGTGGCAGTGGGAGAGCTGCACATGATGAGGTGCTGTCCATCCCACTCTGCTGTTTGCATGGGTCTGCATCCACTCATGGCACCTTTCCTTCCCTCACCCCTGGCTCAGCAAGGACAGCTGAGAGGAAGGTGCCAGTGGGCCCTGGAAGGGAAGTGGTTATGGCACAAAAAGAAGCCAAGCCTGGGGGAGACCGTTCATGGGGTGCCTTCTGCCTCCTGTAGCAGCAGAGACCCAAAGCCTGCTTCCAGGTGAGACAGGAGGCATGCACCAGCAAAAAACAAGGAATGAAAAATGAGTAAAAAGTGCATGTTTTCAGTGCAGAAGCACTTCCTGGGTTCAGGTAGGCCCAGAGGTTCTCCACTGGCACCAAGTGCAGCTGTGCCAAAGAGACCAACTTGGCCTGTGTACCAGTGCCCCTTTCTCCATGGGATGGCCAGCCACAGCCATCAAATGTCACTGGCTGTGTGAGAGGTCCTGTTTTAGCCACGTAGGCAAGAAAATTCTGTCTTTATGCAGAAATTCTCATCCAAAGTCAGCAGCCGGTGCAGTGCACCCTGCAGGAACACAACTGGGTGGGATGAGGCTGCTTCAGCCTTACCCCAGGATCCGATCACTTACAAAGACTCCAATTAGATCCATCATGTTATATGAATGGTTATTTTGTGACTTAATTTCCCCTGCTTTTTCGCAGTGGTAATTAAATGATCGAGAGATAAAAAGAGGCAGATTAATTGATTGATCTGATTCCAGGAGAAACTATTACTCCTGTTCCTCTTCTGCTCTATACAGTGTTTAAACAACTATGAGATAGAGCTGGATGAACCCTGCCAACATATTTCTATGAGTACTGCTTTGATTTTCAAATGAATTGTCTTCATCTGCTTTTATCCCCCCATTGCCTTGGCTTTATGTGAACATTTGTAGAGCCTAGTTTGCTCATGAAAAGAAAAAGAAAAAAAAAAGGAAATCCAGCATGTTTCCATACAATGGAAAATTAATTTTGTTCCTGTGAGCTCAAGAGTTATGTAGTGACAGGACAAAAGTAACATCACATAATAGACCAATAATCAGTAATGACATTGTTCAGATATGCCACAATAAAAATGAATAGTACTAGGTCATGGATTGAAAAAAAAAAAAAAAAAAGAAAATTACTTGGCAGAAATGCCAAAATCACAACTTATGGAAACTCTGCATTTAGAACAAGAGGTGAAATATACCAAATACTGCACTTATTACCAGATATTCCCTCTTTTATTGAAAAGATTAGGAATATTTTTCTTTTAAATTGTATTTAGTTAATGTACATTTATAAGTATAGAGCATATTAGTCAAATCTGTGTTTAGGGAATATGAATAATGTGTGTTAATCATTAAGGTCCCTTGGTAATAACAAATAGAAGTGCAGATTTTTTAGAGTATTTTGAAAGTAAGGAGGAAGTAAGAAAAATCACATAGGAGTACACTTTTAAAGGAATTTTACTAAACAATCATCAACATTAAAAAAATGCAATTTTTCATCTGGATCTAATCTGTATCTTCATAACATTTCCTTGTTGAACAATTATTCAGAGACAGACTAAATAAATATAATGCTATCCCTAATAATAAAAGTTTTCAAGAAAATAGAAAACTAGGAGAAAGCTACACTTAGTAACCTTTCCTCCATCTGTAAGAAAGATCAGTATTTCAGGTTGGGTTTTTATGCAACTTTTTCATATATTGCTTTATACAGCAATATTAAATTATATAAGTTTACAGAATGTTTGAGTTACAGAACTGATATTTATGACAATGCACTTTACCCATTCATGTGTCCTTGTTTTAATTGTCAGTACTGGGATTTCTCTTTCCTGAATGATTGTTCACCTCAGGAAAGCAGACTGAGGTACATATACATATATATATATCCCCCAGACCGAGACGCATGTTTGCAGAAATCATTGTGACTTTAAATCTCTCAGGAAGAATACAAAAGAAAAATTAGAATGGTAAAAACAACGAGCTAGTGAGGAGGAAGATTCTCAGTCTGTTCTTTCACCCAGGGTGCAGCTGAGTGGCTATACAGCATGTACAGTTTTAAAAATAACTGTATTTCTTCAGAAATTTTGTAGAAAACAAGATAAAAATAGGTTTTACTATACAGTATGCAAATTTTATATACAGTTTTCTGTAAAATGTGACCAGTTATACAAAATCAATATGAGGCTCTGCTAGAGGGGAAAAAAACCCCAAACCTAAGTTGAATTCAATTCTGATGTGAATGTCATATATAAGTCAAAGGAGATATTATCTTACTTATCAGAAAGGTGTTTTTTATCAACTTGGGTACAATTCTTTGAGAATGATGTAGCCAAACAAGGGGAAAAATCCAAGAGGACAGTCTTGGAAAATTTGAAGAAAGGAAAATGATTTATAATAGTTTCTGATTTATAATAAATATATGTTAATTATTTTCAGTATTTTTTTCCTTTTCACATTCCTCTCAGTAAGCGGGTTGGTTAAGAGAAGGGGCTTTCTCTTGCAGAAAATGAAGTCTCCAAACCTCACACCAATAGCCTGGCCCAGTGAATGGGCCTCTAGTGAGAAGGGAGAACATCAAGAGAACCTTTGCAAGGGAGGCATCTTTCCTTCTGTACTTGCACAGGTGGCCTGAATTCAGACAGATAAACATTATCTGCCAAATATATGTATAACTCAAGGGGGAAAAGAAGCCTAATTTACCTAGGGAATTAAAATGTGTTATTTGAAAGTAGCTGGTAACTTGAGGCTTGCTATGTATATGAGAGTTTATAAAGCCATTATTACTCAACAGCACCTGATTGCAAGCCACTAGCTAGCTGGAGTTTTTAGCTAAGAAGGAGGGGAGAAATGCCTTCTGGCAGAGCACAACTAAATACATTGGAGAAAATAGTTGTTATTTCAGGTGCACAGTTTCCCAGTAGAAAATAAGTTTAATTAATTAATTTATTTTTCTAATTTGTGAAAATGTGCCTAGGTTGACCTCTATGCACAAGTGCAAGAGCCATAAAACCAGATTCATTCATTAGCCAAATGACATAATGTCTACTAATGATAGTCAAACAAACAAATAACACGTGAGGAAAACTCAGACTCCTCCCATCCAACACTCTGTAGGAAAAAGCTTTTGAGAGTGAACAAACTTGGCAATATGCCTTGATCTCCTTGCTCACCAACTTCATGTGGTAGAGAGCATGGAATCTGAACCATGGTGATGCATCCTCTAATTTATTGTTTAATGTTCATGTAATTTAATTAAATAACATAAATGTTCCAATTTTTTTCTCTCTTTATTTTTTTCAAATGTATTAAATGTGAGATAGGAACCAGTTATAAAAAAGAGAGTATAAAGCATTTAAACCTCTGGGATTGGTCAGAAAACTGGAAATCAGGATTTCTGGCTTCTCCTAGACCTCCACCACTCACCACTCTACTGCTCTCTTATTGTGGGGTAGTCACTCAGCCCAAACAGTTAGATGTGTAAACTTCACGCACGGCTTGTCATTTCCTAGTACAGTAATCCCCCACCTCTTTGTGTTTTTTTCCTGCAAAGACATTGTTGTCTTCCCTCGGTCAGTTGCGGTGTTTTTCTGTGACACGTGAGCACAGGATGGCCGTGCATGCACAGTGAGTCCCTTTGACCCACTGACGGGTGGGGGCAGTGCATCTTGCTCGGTGGGGGACCACCCAGAATTCCCTCCCTTAAGAGTGTTGGAGAGGTTAAATGGTGGGGAAGCTTTGTAACATTTTTGTTACATAAACTTTTGTTTATTACAGCTGCTCGCCCCAGGGCTGTGGAGGGACAGGGACTCAGCAGAGTACATCCCCAGGCTGGGGCAGCACTGCAACACCACTTATGCCCAGCGCAGCCCTGGGGCCAGCCCCACCTCTCTGCTTGTGCTCAGCACAGCCGTGCCTCACCTCTTGTGCCTGAGGCCAGCTCTGCCTCACCGCTTGTGCCCACCACACAGGAGAGGGGCAGAGAAAACCCCCTTCACTCCCCTGTCCCACTACATGGTGTGTGGAGGTGCCAGGAATGCCCCCTGGCACTTCAGGGCTGAGGGGGTGGGGTGATGGGTGTGGCTTATTTGCATATGTATGATCTGCCACTCTTCTCAGATTTTGGCTTTTGTGGGACTCCCTTGGTCCCAGACCCCTGCAAAATTCAAGGGATTACTGTAATTCCATATATAGATCTTTTGCCAGTGTGTACTCTTTGTGCTTCTCTCATTGCTACTGGGTGCTATAAACAGGGAAATTAGCTGAGGAAAAGGCAGACTCATCTCCGTAATGGCATTACAGAAGTAGTGGAAGGAATCTCCTTGTAGTGGAAGGTATTCCTTGGAGCATCAGACTCCTGTGGGTAGGTGACAGAAAGGCTGGGACGTTAGTGCTTTACACTCTTCCTAGTACTACCATATGATTGTAGTGACTTTGCTGTTGCCAGCATCTTTGATATCCCTGACAAAAGCATGTATCAGGACTTGAAATGCTGCCATTGTGCTTATTCTCTGTTATTCCACCAGCAGCTCCACCTTTACTCTCACAATATCTTTGCTATGCATTGTAAAATAATGTGCTATGGTTTATGTTACAAAAAACCCAAGTTTTGAAAATTTAAATTTCATCTTTTTAACAAGCAAATTTTTCCATAAAAAGAGGTTTGTGTCCAAACATGGCTTATAACCCCCTATTTATAATTACATGAGGAAAAAAATCCTTTCAAGCTACAATTTCATATTTGAGTTCTAACAACATGGCATTCTGTTCAAACTAAAGTGCTGTGGTTGTGATGGACACAGAACAGGGCAAAGTATATCTGGTTTTCAGCCTGAGAGGAAATATTACCCCTACCCTGCCCCTCAGAAATGTTTCAAGAAAAGATCAGACACAGGTTTTTCATGTCTGGGATAAAACAAAAAACATGACCCACAAGAGATATAGGCAGTTCTATTTTTGCTTACTATTTTTGAAAGCATACATGTTATTTAAAAATAATTATCTTGAACCAATTTATGTGCAATGTATGTATTGCATATATGTCTAGAGGAAACCAGAAACAAGGTTATATAATCATAACCTTACTGTACTGAAGGCCAGGCATAATAACCATTGTGAGACAGAATGCCAAGGAGATTTTATCTGTCATATTTATTTCCCCATGTAAATATATTAAAACAAAAAGAAAGTAAACTTATGATGCACAGGTTAACCCAGTTTATACTGGGTGTGTTTCATTCTTTATAATTATCATTAATAATTTCCCGCATATTCATGTGGAGTAAAGCACTAGAGATGGCAATCTAGAAGGCTAGTTTTTTCAGTACTAGTTGAAAATTTAATCTGTTGCTCATGAGAAAAAGGCATCTTCATATATGCACATGCATTTTTCACAGATTTTATCTCTGCATGGCAAGCGAGGCTGTATGGGACAAAGTAGGTTTTCTGTATAAAGGTAAACTTGTGCATCTGCATAATTTTCTGGCCCTTTAAAAAGTAACCAGTATAATAAGACAGATTGTCTATGTGTAATATCACTATATATAATGAATCATAAGACTGAATGAGAGGAATAAAGTCTATTAAGTCACGGTCTCCCAGAGGCTTTTCTGGAGCTTGGGCTGGCATGTGACTGATACTTGTCTGTATCATTGAATTCAACATCAAGGACAACTTTTCTTGCATAGAAAAGATCCTGTTAAATAAAAACCATATGAAACCTGCTGAATTAATACAATTTGAGTTGATAATTGCCTTAACACTTTCTCAAAAATCTTAAGAAACTCACGGGAAAGGAACACTACATTCCTAGTGAGTACCATTTAGGGTTTTTAGCACACTCCTCTCTATCTTCATGTCCTTGAAGAAGGTGGGATAGATTTTCCACACACACAGCACACATCTTCATCTTTGCAGCACATTGTAAACACACTTTTCATCGTAATGTCTTGTTTTGTTTTGGCTCTCTTTAAAGATTATGCATTAGTAATTTGCGCATCAAATGTTGGCAAGCGGAATCACAGTATATTGTGCACACTACTAACGTGAGGCAGAAATCTCAGCATATTCGAGTTCTCTTCTCATATCTTGTTAGCATCTGTTTGTGGTAGGCTGGGATGATGAGGTGCTAATATGATACAGCAAAGGAAGTGTAATCCATAAACATTTTTGTGTCACATTTGTGTAATATATTACACTAATCTGACCAGACTTTCATGTGCTCTTGCCCAAGGAATGCCATTCCAGCCTCCTCCCTTCCCCCATCAATGCCTTTGAAGGTTTGTAAATGATTTCCTGTACACAGGCAGTGTAAGAATGTGCACACATTCTTTCTCTAGATGAGGAAAGAGTGATTTTTACACCCACTTTCTCTCAATGTTCATGAAAAAAATTTTTGTGAAAGAAATTGCACTAAAGAGGGAAGCATGTTCAATTATACTCTTCTTTCTCAGCTCAGAAGTAAATGAAGTAGAAGGTGCACTCTCCAATAAGCATCAGATCCATTCAGAGCACTTGGTGCAGTGTCCAGGGGCTGTATTTTAGCATAACTTTTATTCAGCTGCTGTCCTTTGGTTGCACACAAGTAACTAGTATGTCTGAATTGGCTGTATTATTTCTTTCTGGGAGATTCCATCAACTGGTGCCGTCTTTAATACTTATTCTGATTTTTTGCCTTGTTACTTGTCCTTAGACAATTTGCTAGGTCTAATTTTACTACTCATGAAGTTTTGCCTCAGTCTTTTCTTCAGGTGATAGGTAACTCTTTCTGTGTGTTTGTATAGGTTTAGCACATTGGGATGCTACTTCTGTCAGTACAGCAATGGAAATAAATGTGGTAGCAAAGGGAACTCATTAAAAAAATAAAATTGCATTTTAGTTAAAATAGACAATGTTTCATCTTGCCAATCTGTTTCAGGAAGGGAAAGCCCAGCAAAGGTCTGAATGAAAGACATGAAATTAGAAAGCCATCACGGTTTTGCCAGATCACTTGGTATTTCTCACCTTTGTACATCCTCAGTCTAAGTTAGAATTTATAAAGAGTAGTGAAGCAAATATTCTCAATAATGAAATCTGATTGGACTGTGAAGTCAGTATGTATAGTACATGTATAGTATATGTATAGTTCACAGATTATTCTGAGTTGGAAGGGACCCACAGGATCATCTAGACCAACTCCAAAGCAAACACTCACCCAGGGATCAGGCCCACAAGCATGGAACCACAGGCACCGTGCTCCATCCATCCAAATCTTCCACCATCTAGACTATGTCACTGAACTCCTCATCGAGTCTTCTCTTAAACACCTCCAGGGATGGCTTAAGGTATAGCTTAAGGCCATGTCCTCTTGTTCTGGTGCTGGCAGTCTGAGAGAAGAGATTCACACCCCCCTGACTGCAACCTCCCCTCAGGTAGTTGTAAACAGCAATGAGGTCACCTCAGAGCCTCCTCTTCTCCAGGCTGAACAACCCCAGTTCCCGTAGCTGTTCCCCATAGGGCTTGTCCTCCAGTCCTTTCACCATCCTTGTCGCCCTTCTCTGGACCCTCTCAAGCATCCCAACATCCTTCTTAAACTGGGGAGACCAGAACTGCACACAGTACTCAAGGTGTGGTCTGACCAGTGAATAACTTCCCTTATATAATAATAATATTCCCAGAATAACTTCCCTAGTCCCACTGACCACACTGTTCCTCATACTGGCCAGGATGCCATTGGCCCTCTTAGCCACCTGGGCACACTGCTGGCTCATATTAAGTTTCCTGACAATCGTTACTCCTAAATCACTCTCCATTTCACCACTCTCCAGCCAC
>WEKX01000408.1:24975-57085 GCA_013390025.1 Pitta sordida
GATTTGCCATAAAATCTTCTTTAAGGAGCTAAAAATGTAAATGGCATTTAACAGACATGAGGAGCTGAAGAAAGTTGCCCATTATGCCTAGCATGCATTGTGGGGATAGCTGTTCAGGTGGATCCCCTTTACTCTCCTCTTGTCTTTTCTTCTTTTTAATTGGATACTCAAACAGTGTTATTGGTAGTTCCTCAGTCCGTAGCTGTCCCAGAGTCCTCTCTCAGAAATTTCCCACAGTAGAGTGGATGTCCCAACAGATTCATCATAGTTTCTTTATCGGTGAGTTTCCGTGGGTTAAGAGGGAAAGTCCATGTTTCTCACCTTCTATCCATCCAAAGAGACTAGACTCACAGCTGGGGAAATGATAGCACGCAATGCTTGTGGATGGCCCTTACACTGAGATACTGAAATTTGAATGAAATGTGTCTCTAAAATGACCGTTTAATAGAAATTTGATGAGAAACCCCAAATACACAAAGAGAACTAGGTATAAAACTTGAGTCAGACTTTTGAATTTTACTTGAAACTTCATACTAAAAAAGGCTGGGGGCAAAAAAGGAGTGTAAAGGAACATTTCATGTCTCAAATTAAACTATTGTTTTCCAAAGGAAATGTACCTTGAAATAATCATGTATTTTTAGTAAGTGGAAGCAAGTGTTATGCAAACAAAAAGTCATGTGTGAAAGTAATTCTTATCTTGCTGACTGGACTAGTTGGGGAATAAAATAAAATAAATCCAGGACAGGTCCAAACAGAAAATGGAACTCAGACCTCTGGAGCACATGGAGCAGGGACTGAAAATATTGTAAATCAGGGGAAGTCAATTGACTGCAGTAGGAAACATGCTCTTTTTGTGCACACCTGTAGGTCAGGACTAGCAAATGAACTTCTAAAAGCAATATCCCTACTTAATTTTCAAGGACTGTTTACAGATCAAAGTGCACTCATTATAAATATGGATGTCATGTTTAAATAGTCCCTGCTTTACTGCCATAGAAAGTACTCTTAAAATGTTTCCTTTTTACTGTGAAATAAAACATTCTGGGCACCACCCATCCTCTCCTGCTCTAAATACTGTTCCTTCTAGTCAATGGCAGTTATATAGAAGTGCATATTTAAAAGATTTTCACTGTATCTCACATTATCTCAAGTGGGCAGCAGAAAAAGTCAAGCTACTACAGTTCTGGCTGTTCAGGACAGCTACTGAGACTGATACAGTAAGGGGGTAATACTGTAGTCTGTATAGTTTCACTGATTGAATAAAGATTTATATGAGAAGAGCTACCAAATGCTATGAGTAAGAAAACAAAAACCATTGGCTCACAGGAGCATCTTCTCAGTGCTTGAGGTCAGTGATTCCATTTTAACTGAGACCAGGATAGACATCTGCTGTCTCATCATGCTCTTGACCCCTCTATTGTATTCTCAGCCATCCCTTTTCCTAAATGCCTGTCCCTTCCCTCCACTGCAGGCTGTACAACTTCCTTTTCTTTTGAATCAAAGATGTCATCACGTGCAAAGAAGCTCTTGAGCCAAAAATCAGTATAGACTGAGGAATGTGTTTCACAAAACATTGTTACAAATTGTGGGGCTTTTTATTATTTTTAGACAATATTAGATGGAACAGACCTTTTATCTGACGTATATGGCATTCTTAGTTTCTTGTGGTTTTCCTCATCTCTCCAGCCCCCACAGCAGTGGTGTACAGGCTACCTTAACAAGGCTACCTGAGGTTTGGGTTGACATGAAGCACCAATGGTTCATTTCTAAAAAATTTAATCATAAAATACAAACAAAAGTAGTTGGAAAACAATAGTAAAATTCCTTCAATCCTGATTTTTCAGATGATGTCCCTTCTTCCGAAAATGTACTTTAGGAAAAAAAATGGTCTTTGCAGTGTGTTTTGAAGGTGGATGCATTCAGGTCAGGATAAATTAAGGTAGGAAACAGACTCATTCTAATTGTCATCAGTCTGCCTTTTGTCAATTAATATTGTGTGGGGTTGTAGCTCAAGTGTCATAGCTTGGAAGAAGTAATGAAGACTTCCTAGTGCTTTCCCAATTTCCAGGTAAATAAACTTTGAACTTTCATGGGTCTTCAGAAATTTAAAAAAGGATTACCTTAAGTCACCTTATTGAGAAAGGATATTTGAGAATTGGGGTTATTCAGCCTGGAGAAGACTTCAATGTGATCTAGTTGCAGCCTTCCAGTACCTGACGAGAGCCCACAAAAAAGATGGACAGAGGCTGTTTACAAGGTCATATAGTGACAGGACAAGGGGGAAAGGCTTCAAACTGAAGGGGAATAGGTTTAGATTAGATATTAATAAGAAATTCTTTACTGTAAGGGTGGTAGGGCATTGGAAAAGGTTATCCAGAGAGGTCGTGGATAACCCATCTCTGAAAGTGTTCAAGGCAGGTTGGATGGAGCCCATGGCAGGGAGGTTGGAACTAGATGAGTTTTAAGGTCCCTTCCAACCCGGGCCATTCTGTGATTCTATAATTCTGTGAATACTTTCCTAGTATTTAAAGGCTCAGAACTTAATTTCTTCAATGTCTGTGTTTAGCAGTGCTATCTTTAGTCTACAATGTAGCTGATTTTCATTGCATTTTGGAATTTCTGTACTATTTCTTACTTTCTAAATACACTAGAGGCAGCTGATTTAAAGAAAATCTGTTTCAGGACCCAAGGTTTGCTTGAAAGCTACAGGAAAAATTATTTTTGGCCTCAGGAACCAGGAAAAAAACACTTCAACCAGCAAAGCATTTCCTCTAGCCCTCTCAAGCACCAAAAGTCCTTGCCCCAAGTTTGCCACACCTTGCTTTAAGCCTTTGACCAACCAGCTCTGATGTTTCACATTTCTTTGCCCCATGTTTCGACTAGAGTTCTGTGCTGTTCACCATTCTGTGCTGGGAAATGAGGATTTTTGCCCCTTAATATTCAATCTTAATTTTTCAGGCCTACTAATCCTTCTAAGTACAAATCTTCTAGCTTTTTACTAAAATCCCTAAATTTCTAAGCCTTCAAATTATATCTACCTCCCTAAAATCTATGAATTTCTAAATCCTCAAATCAACTCCTCTTATTGTAAATTACACAAACAAGTTCCAATTTGAGATGACAGTTAACCAAGCCAATTCAGGTGTTAATTTTGTCATACACCTCACTAAAATCTATGAATTTCTAAATCCTGAAATCACAGAGATCTTCATTTACATAGAAACACAAGAAAATTTTATAGTCTTGGTTACAGTTATTCTCTAGCACAAGTCTAAATCAGGAAAAATGTGACTGGATTCAATGCAACCATGCACATGTATAGGCAACATGACAAGAACAGACAGGAGATTGACCTACAATTTCTTTCTACCAGCGTGAAGGATAATGCATTTTTGTCATCTCAAATTGGAATTTGGTCTTGTACTTTGTATCTTGTATTTGTGTGCATGACACTATGAGTGCAATCACACATTTTTTAGTCACATAAAACGCAGAGTGCAAGGTTTTTTGGTTCCACCTGAAATTACAATAGCAGCCCTAGTGTTTAGTCAAAGAGAAAGCAAATATTAAAACATGCGTAAGTCAATAAATAATAGTAGCAATTAGCTCAAGTTGTTACTATTTAAGAAATAAAGGAGTAAACAGAAATGCTTTCATGTGATAATTACAATGTAAGAGAAATCAGCATCCTTTATCCCTATAAAATAGTTTAGAAAAAAAGACACTAGGAAAGGACAGGAGAACAAGCCCTATGCAGAGCAACTGCAGGAGCTGGGAGTGTTCAGCTTCGAGAATAGGAGTCTCAGAGGTGACCTGATTGCTGTTTACAGCTACTGTAAAGGAGGTTGCTGTCAGGTGGATGTAAATCTCTTCTCTCAGGCTGACTGCACCAGAACAAGAGGACATGGCCTTAGACTACGCCAGGGGAGGTTTAGACTGGATGTTAGGAAGAGCTTTTTCACAGAAATGGTGAAATGGTCTGACCAGGGAGGTGGTGGAGTCACCATCCCTGGAGGTGTTCAAGAGAAAACTGGATGAGGAACTCATTGACACGGCCTAGATAATGGCAGGCTGGGATGGACTGAGCATGGTGCCCATGGGTTGTGTGGCCGTTTGCTTGGGAGTTCGACTCGATGATCCTTGTGGGTCCCTTCCAACTTAGAATATTCTGTGACTCTGTGTGAAAGAAGTGGCCCTTATTCTTACCTCAGGTTTAATCCCCAGAAGGATAAAGTGTCTTTAGTTCATATCAGTTTTAGTTAGAGTTTAGTTAGAGTTCCTGGGGTACACTCAATGTTTCACAGGGTCTACTCCTCAAACCCGTTTGGGGTTTCTTTTATCCTCTGAAGCATGGATAGCTGACTTTCATGTTCTAAAACTGCTTTTATTCCCGACTAGGTGTTATGGGGGCAAACAGATATAGACATATTGCTACAGTGCTGCTCCAATTGAGCATATCAAAACCAGAACCTCCTTTCCACAATCACCTTTTTTTACAATGCTGACGCTATTTCTACTAGTGACAGACCTTTCCTAAAAGTAAACTTCTTTTAAGATATTATGAAGGGGTTTGTAATACTAATCTGGCATAGCTCCACAAAACAACATCCCCCTTTCAGATCTGTTTGTCTCATGATTTTTGTCTCTAATTTTCTCACGTTGATGGTTGCGCTTTTGTCGTGTTATCCTTTATTTCTACTTAGATGATGTTTTAAAAAGATCTGCTAGAAACAGTCTTTCAGACGCTTTTCTGTCTTCTAGAAAGCAGGGAAAATAATTATTATAATAATTGCTACAATGTAAATTGTATTTTTAATTATTCTTAGATCAATTTAAAGGAACCATCATAAAAATTAACATCATTAAATGAAATTGAAAGACTTTAAAGCTAAAGGCTAGTGTCTGCTTTTAGCTATGTAAATATAGAGCCATGTAATATAACTTCACTGTCAGCACTGGTGATAAGCTCAACAGTATCCACTGAAAATCAGAGGAGATGAGGGGAAGTAGGGGGTCCTTAACTTGAGAAGCTGGTGGAGGAAAAGATAGCTTTAAGCTTCCTGATGTGCTTGTCCGTTATGATTTATTTACTTAACATTGTCCAATGAAATGTATTAATATCTCTAGCAAAGTCCTGAATATTGACAAATTGAGAACTAGAATTTCCTGCTCGTGGATGCAAACATCAGTCACAAGAAAATTGCAGAGTGTATGGTCCACTGTAATGGATATCTTACTGGATGTATGTACACGATTTTCACTTTCCCATTCTAGATATCTGATACATTTTTTATTAAGTCTCTGCCAGTGTATTAGCTGTCCTTGTGACTCTGTAGCTGCTGCCTTTCCTGTATCAGTTAGGAACATCTAACCTGAACATAAGGGACAGTATTTAACTGAACAGGTAACTAATCATCGGGACTACTTGACTACCTCCCAAACAGTCACAGGTTCACAGGTTATTCTGATTTGGAAGGGACCCACAGGATCATCTAGTCCAACTCCCAAGCGAACGCCCACCCAGGGATCAGGCCCACAAGCGTGGAACCATAGGCATCATTCTCCATCCATCCAAGCCTCCCAACATCTAGACCATGTCACTGAGCTACTCATCGAGTCTTCTCTTAAGCACCTCCAGGGATGGCAACTCCACCACCTCCCTGGGCAGACCATTCCCATGAGAGATCACTCTCTCTGTGAAAAACCTCTTCCTAACATCCAGTCTAAACCTCCCCTGGTGTAGCGTAAGGCCATGTCCTCTTGTTCTGGTGTTGTCAGCCTGAGAGAAGAGATTCACACCCACCTGACTGCAACCTCCCCTCAGGTAGTTGTAAACAGTAATCAGGTCACCTCTGAGTCTCCTCTTCTCCAGGCTGAACAACCCCAGTTCTCGTAGCCGCTCCTTAAGTCAGACCTGGTTATTTTCATGTAATTCAAATTAACCACCCATGTCACTGGGTGAAAGAGTGTAGTTAATGTTGTGGTCAGGTAAGATGCTCATGCCAGTTCCCTTTGGGTTTAGGGATCCATGAGTCCTACCCAGTGCTTTGGTTTATTTCTAGAGGAACTAAGTCAAACAATCAGAGGCAGTCCTCAAGCAAACAAATCTGCCTTGCACCATTGGTAGTAAGTTAATTTAAAATATATTTTGTCACCTAAGATCAATCTACAGAAAGAAAGCTTCCCTTTCATTGGTAAGCTCCACCTCACCTGCTTAAAAATACATTACCACAGATGAAGTTTTCCTTTTTAACAATAAACTATTTAGTAAATGTTAGATTTCAGCTTCTCACCTTTACAACCAAAGCATTAATTAGGATCTTTTTAGTGCAGTTATTAAGCCTTTCCCTCCTTCCTCTTCAAATTCTTTTCCTTTTCTAACAGTGAACCTTTTGTGCCAGTGGCTCGTATACTGGAGCAGTTGCAATATGTAAGTACTGTCCACAGATCAAAGGGGGAAAAAAAAGAGTTTAGTGGAAAGTGGCAATGGAGCAAAGATAGGAAGAGACAGCACATGGACAAGCATACCAATAATTGCTCTTTCTTCATCCCTATTATGACCTGCAATTGTTTGGAAGTGCTTCTGTAGAGACATCCATCAGGATTCACAGAAATCGGAATTTTACTCTCTGAGATGAGAAGGCTGCAGGCATCTCTCGATCCAATGAGTGCCCAAAGTAAGCATGATGGGATGCCATGGGCATCTGCTCACAGTCTTGTTTCTCTATGGCCTGGGTATTACTTGGGGAGTCCTGTGAGGAGGGAAGGCTCCTCATCTGTAGAGGATCTATTGTGACCCTCCTGCAGAATTACTTTGAACACAGTTCACAGAAAGAAGGAGCAAATTTTCCCTTTGAATAAAAGAAGGCCTTTATTTGTGTCTGACCAGGCTTTGATTCCAGAGGGGATGGGAAGGCAAAGACATTCTGCTCTGAAAGGCTAACAGCTGCATTACCCAATCCATTGGATCAATTACAGATGCATCAGGGTCATACACGTTACTTGCATTTGCTCTGTGTTAGTAAGGATACAATTCTGGTGTGTTTGGTGTGGGAGCTGTACCCACTTTTGCGCATTCACTGAGGTGTCCTGCTGCTTCCTGAGCTGCCATTCACACAGTCCTCCTCACTTGGTGGGATACTTCTGCTTTTCTGCTCAATCTTCAAGGTTTTTGGTGAGGGGTCTACTATTGAATTAGTGCAATGTGATCAGTAGAGGTGAAAGACAATCTTTTCACAGCTGCCTGTGGCATTAAAATTGAGATACCTTTTTCTTTCAGTGAGTTAATTTAAAACTTTATCCTTTCATCTTGTCTTTCAAAGAGGTTAGTCACCTCAAGAGAAATGAAACAGAGATCTGCTGCCACCTTTTGGTAATCCTTCCTCGTCCCCAACACAGAAAACAGTACTGTAGAATGAGTGGCTACATTTCACTAACTGGTAAAATATCCTTCTGTTATTTGCAGCTGTATATTATACAATTAGTTTCCATCAAAAATACACAGAAAACTTTGGAATGAATGCAATATTGAAGGGAATATTTTGGGAAGGGATCTCACTCTTATAGACAGTGTAGGAAACAATCACATGCCGAGCCCCAATGTAGGTACCTGAAGCCTCACCTAAAGTGAGTTCAGTCAGTCTTAGAGGTGGAGAGACTTTTCTGAGTCATGCCCAGACCTGGAAATAGACACAGAATTCACCTTATTCTAAGAATTACAAAAATTTTAATTTGGTCACTACTTTCATTTTTTTAAGAACCTCTTAAGTTTATAGTTTGCAATATTTGACATCACAGGGATGGAAAAGGACATGTCCATACAGCCCATTCACATTTTTGAATTCTTTAAAGCACTCAGGGAGGCTATCCCTTGGCTGCTGCGTAATCACTTAATTACTCTGATATATAAATACTGATAATTGCTAAATATAACAGAAACTGATCACATACACGTGTACAATATAGTCATGTCAGGATATTTTTCTGGGTCTTCAGAACCAACTTTGTGACCTTTGCCACTTGAAATAAAGGCTCTTTTGTCTATAAGCAAAGTAACAGACTGAACAGTAATTTGCCCAGCAGCAAGAAAAGCAGTATGTATTAAGCATTCACTTCTTAGAGGCATCAATATTGCTAATGATTTCAAACCCCTGACTCAGGCCTCCTGAAACCATTAGACAGGCCTTACGACCATCAGTGCTTAAGAAAACAATAAAAATGTAGGGAGTTTTTTATTATTATTATTTTTTCTTCTGGTTTTTGAATCTTTACAGTCCATTATTTTAAGTTTTCGTCAATCACCCTGACAGACAATTTTTAGGAGACACTTAAGTTTTCCTGCTGCAGGAACTCAGGTTGGTAAGGGGTAAAAACCACACACACACATACAGAAAGAAAACCCAATGAAAATGTTAAGTATTGGATGGCTATGAAATCAGGAAACTCAGCAGCATGAGTATGAGCTTTTTGCAGCCCACTAAAGTGTCCTTCATTAAGCTGGCATGCAATTGAGAATACTGTCCCATGATGGGGGTGAGGACATCCCTGATTCACTACTCAGGTTCACATGAACTTTGCCATCCTGACTTGGCCACCAGACAGTGCACATAAGGTTCCTGTTGTACTTTTGCAGAGGAACAAACCCTGGTACATTGCAGCACTTCTGCTTAGGCATTCTAAGTCCTCGCACTTCCTGGATCCAGCCGCTACTGTACTTCCAAGAGGGGCTCTGCCCCTTGCCCAAAGGCAGAACTAGTGGGATCTTATGCTATGCCTGATCCAGTCACCGGGAAAACTATGCTTGAAGAGCCAAATCCTCCTGTGTGTTATCAGCAGCCTAAACCACAGAGATGAAACTGTATTTATCTGACAGGCAATATCAAAACTGAACCCCTTAAGCAAGTGAGGAAGAGGGACTGGACACCCTTATGTTTTGTTTCAGGGCTTAACAGAGGCTGATATTCAGAAAACCCTCAGCATCCATCGTCAGAAAATCAAGGCATGGTGATGGTTCCTAAAAAACAAAGCTCTGATAGTATTAGTCTCTTCTGAAAATCTCAACAGGACTATTTAATCAGGGTCAGCCTTGAAATGAAGAGACAAGTAATGATTTCCTATAGTCTGTAAAATTCTGATGAGGGTAAAGTAAACATTACTATTTCAGGGTTACATAGTCAATTTCCTATCCCTTTTCACTAAGACTATTGTAGGGAAACATTTGGGTAACCACATGTTGTGCTAAAAAATCCTAAACACTAGCAATGTTTCCTTTTTCGGAAAAAAGAGTTGTGAATGATTTAAAGCCTGATTTGGTAAATTGGGCCCTCTTTTACTCTGAAAAGGAATGGGGGAGGAGGGAGAGGGTGCCAAAACTCTATTGCACATTACCAGATTTCCAGGATTCTGCATTTTCTTACTCATTAAACTTCACATTGAATATGCATCACTTCTCTGCACACAGTTTCAGCCCTAGGGATTGCACAGTCCAAATGTATTTTAATTACAATATTTATTATTTAAATTAATTTAATTACAAAAAATAACAGACTCTGCACATGTTTGAAAATGCCATGCTGTACAACTAAATCTTAAGTAATTGTTAAATTTCTTGCAGGCCTCCTGCTAGGAAGTACTGTTTTTCTTTAAAAGTGAGAACACTATTATATCCGTCAGTGGAAAGTTTACACATTGTATTTCTTCTTTCATATGCCGTTAAACATGAGGCTCTCTCATTTCCCCCTTTCTTCAGAAGGCAGGAGACCCATCTGGTAATATTCTGCAGATCAGCATTTCTTAAGGAGAGCTTGATTTAAGTGGTGGTTTTGTTGAAGCAACAAAAAAGAAACTTCTGAACCTGGGTTACAGCACTATTTCTTGTGTTGTTATTAAAGTTACTCCATGCTTGCTCCATGCATCCTGTCTGTAAACTATGAAGGGTAAGCAAGAGGTATCATTTTAGTCCTCATCCCACTGTAATTTGCACTTGCAGAAAAGAAAAAAATATCCAGTGTTTGCCTAGGTCTTGATTTGCCAGCTAATTTTATATAAAGAGTAACAATTTATGTGAGTAAAATAAGGGTACCTTCATAAACTCATTTGATGTTAAAGTTTTCGGGGAAAAAAATAAGAGTCATTTTCAAACTGCTAAGACTGTGGTTTTTCACTTCTCTTTTCTGGCTGGCACTGAGTACAGATCTGTTGAGATGCTACAAGACAAATATTGTCATCTTTCTTTCTTTGAAAAAATTCAGTGGTTGAGCCTCTCTTTGTTTCTCTCTCTGAGCCAGGAATCCAGAGCAAAATGTGTGAAAACTGGGAATAAAGCTTTCTTGGCTGACAGAATATGACTAAGATTTTGCTGTTGCACAATGTTCCAGCAAAGATCAGGAAACTTTTCAAAATTTCCTCTGGAAAAAAACCCAAATGTCTTGACAAGAAGTCGTGTTCATAATGTATTTAAATTCTGTTTTCTCAAGCCCTAAATGCCCTAAATTACCTCAGACTGCTTGTCTTCTTTTCAACAGGATTTTGATTCTATAAAAGATAGCAATGTGTGAAATCCGCTGGAGAGGTGCTCTTGCTGATGAATTTTATGGATTTCAGTTGAGAGTGATAAAGGTTCAGTATAGGCATCAGGCAGGGACTATGCTGTACAGGAAATGCCAATTCAGATCAGAATTCTACATAATTCATGTTTTGTTTCAAGAAAGAGTAGGGACAGATAATTCAGTCCTGGTCATTTAAGTAATTGCATCATCTGCAAAAATTACCATCTCAGTACTCAGCATACTACCCAAATTACTAGCAATTATGTTAAACAGTTCTACTCAAACACACTGAGACAGCAAAATGCTTAAGTATGCAGTGGTGAAAAATGCACTTTAAATTTTAGCGTGATTTCAGCCAATCAAGCTTTAGGAAATTAACTGAGGTCCTGGTATATAGATGTACTCTAGGTTGTCTATGTAGTTGTCGAAAGAAAAGCAGTTGTAGAAGGTAAGTAATCCAATCTGTGTTCCACTTGCAATCTATAAATAGTCTACCTTGGAAGAGTCTAACTTTCTCCCTCCCTTCTACAAAGAAGGGAGAGAAGGACTGTTTTCTTGGCAGAAGTAACGGAAAATTTATGAATTACTTTTTTTTATTCCACACCATAAAATGGCTTATTTGAGACTTAGAGACTTTCTGAAAGTCCTTTCTCTCTCTTTTGACAAGAGAGCAATGGACGTTGTTTGCCTTGACTTCAGGAAGATTTCCAGCACTGTCTCCCATAACATTCTCATAGGGAAGCTGATGAAGCCACTGAGAGACTGGATGAGCCATTATATGGATTGAAAACTGTCTGAATGGCCAAACCCAAAGGACAGTACTAGCTGGATGTTAGTAACTAGTGGTATAGCCTAGGATCAATACTGGTTTCAGTCCTGTTTAACATCTTCATCATTTGATCTGAATGATGGGGCAGCATGGTCTCCGTAAGGGAGCTGATTACACAAACTCAGTATGATATCATGGAGCGATATAAGTCCCACGCTGTCTGGGCCAAAACAGAGTTTTTGTCTTTCTGAAAATTTCATCTTCACACAAAAATATTTATCCTTGGTGAGCACAGAAGAGCTCATAATGTATAAGCCTAGACATGATCAATCATAATTTAGTTGAAAGGCAAGAACCTGAAAAAGTCTCCTCTCTCATGACAAAGCTTATGAGATTTGTGATCCAGTGAGATTTTCAATCACCTAAAACAGATAATGTGTAAGAAATTAATTTCTCACTGCTAGATTAAGCACTCTCCCACCTTCTCAAATGTAGCTTTAACAACTCTGAGAGTTATGAAAGCAGGGGTGGAAATTTTCAGTCTGACTATATATTTTGGGCACTTTTGAACCTAATATAGAATCCCAACTATGGATCTTCATGTGTATCTTATACTCGTTTTTCTTAATCTCAGGGCACCTATTATGCAATACCTGATAACTATGGCTGCTGAGGAGGGTGGCACCAGGCAAGTTGCAGTGCAGAATAATTCTACCAGATGAACCTATGCTTTAGAAATAAATGTTCTTTTGGCCCTTGTCAGTGAGAAAGTAAAATCTGGGGAAAAGGGAGAGTGAATGAATAGAGGGGAAAGTGATGAGTCTGCAAAAAATAAGTGACCTTTGCTGAAAATGAGGTGAGCCTTGAGGCAAAGTAATAATAGAATAAATTGATAAAATGCCTTTCAGCATGGTCTCAAAGCACTGCATGGGTATTAAAACCTAATGCCAAATTTAGCACTACAATAAAAAGACAAAACAAAACCAGTTTCACAATATAGTTAAATGCATATAAAATACCGAAAATAGAGTAACTCTAAACCCCAAACAATCTTAATTTCCCCCTAAGCTTGGAAATATGAAGTGATTTTCAGGCCATTGAGTACTGGGCTAAGAGGGCTGTAAAGTAAGTAGGCAATACATATTTTGGGGCAGGAGGCACAGTGTGGCTAGAAAGCAAACCTACTAATTTTGTCATGAAATGATGTAGACTCTAGTAAACACATTTTTAACACTGCCTTTAGACTTTAAATTTGAGATGATCTAAAAGTTTTATCTTAGAGGAAGAGGAAGGTAGATAAGGGAAAAAATACACTTTTTTCATTGGGTCACAAGTTATTTGGCTCAGTGAAAGTATTGTCATGTAAAATACTACATCTCGGTTACGCAGGAAGTCAGACCGTGTGATTGTAGTGATGCTTTGTGGGCAGTAATCAATATTATTTATTGTGTATATAAATGTAGGGGATGAGTGGACCTTGTAAAAGAGACGGCAAGGAGATAGGCTGATTTAAGGATTTCTTCTCCTTTTTGTTCAAGAGACCTTTGGTAGCTGGGAAGCTTTGGCTTGGATTTCTTTCCCAGTCCTTTAGAAGAGCTTACTCCCTGAAAAGTTAACTGTTACACAGATAACCTTGCAGCCCCCATACGCAGAGTGAGACAGCTGTTAAGAAGACTTGGAAAGGAAAAGGCTTTTGCATTCTTTGACACTCAGCATTGTCTTTATTTATGGAAGAGAGTTATGACTTATTTTTAAATTATATGAAAAAATGTTAAACAATGGATTGAGGGGGAAAAAATAAACTTTCATTTGTTTTTATATATATATATGTATATATACAGTTTTACCTCCACATTTGCCAGTTACTGGTCTCCTGGGGATGCCCTGAATCGCCCAACCTGAGTGCGTGAATATGCACATAGGCTACACTGATCTCCCCGACCCCTGCTCGCCTGGAGTGCTGGGGAGCATTTTCAGTACCTCCCCACAGCCTCTCACAGAACAGGGGAGCAAAGGGAAGCATTTCCGAGCCCTCTCTGACTGGGGAGACCCCTGGGCTTCCATTTGGCCACGCTGCTGCTTTTGGCGCTGCCAGGCCGCTGTCACTGCACATGATTGCATTGCTGCCGCGGTGGGGAAGATCACCTTGGGGCCGCAGTGGGGCAGAGGCTCAGCAGTCCCCACCCGCACTCCATAAGTTCTTCCCTGGAAAGGTGCTGGCTGGGACAAATGCTTCAGAGTACCGCATGCAGGGACACCTGGGGGGAAAAAGCAGTGGGACATCCCGGTCCTGGCACACATAGGCGGGTGGAGCAGAGGGGGAAGGGGAGGCTAGCTCCTGCTGCAGTCCCTGCGGAGGAGGCTGCAAAGATGTGGGAGCACTTTCTCTGGGACTACGTATATCAGCAGGTGTGACGGGCATCGGGCTTGCAGTCCCCAGGGACACAGAGCGCTTGGTGCTTGGATTCTGCTGCAGTTAGCACACCTTCTGCCATCAGCATTGCTTCCCCCGCCTGTTGCTATGGAAACAGTAACACAGACACACACACACATGCAGCCAGTCCCCCTTCACTGTCCGCATCCACAGAAAGGTGCTGGCGGGGGCAAATGCTTGAGAGCACCTCACCTCATGCTGGGACACCCAAAGGGAAAAGTGGTGGGACACCGCAATCCTGGCACGGGGGATGCCACGAGAGTATACACCGGGTTTTATAAACCTTTCCCCACCACGTAACCTCCGCAACACTTGTAAGGGAGTGAACTGTGGCTGTGCCCAGCAAGTGAGAGGCGTCAGCCCCCTGTCCCATGGGCGTGTGCTCTGTGAATAGCCAATTAATATTCACCAAGAAATATTCTGTGAATCTGTAAAGATGAGAATCAGTAGGCACGAATATGTGAGGTATTACTGTATATATATTTCCCACCTCCTCCAAACCAGGAAAAGAGAGAGAGAGAGAGTGAGAGAGAGAGGAAAAGGGGAAGAAAAATAAGGGAAAAATAATAAAAGGAAGGGAATAAAGCAAAACAACTGAGAGGGAAAAAGGGAGCTGTTTTCTGCTGGGGATGTGAAAGGATGGATGTGATGCTGGGGAGATAGATGAGTGGCGAAATGCTGGTGGAAGCTGCCGCATGGCTGCTCTGTCTGCTTGGAGGGAGCAGCCGCGGGAAGTCTGTCTCAGCTCCCACCATCTGGGAGGGAAGAGAGGCCAAACCCACCACACACTGGGTTTAAAAAGTCCCACCACTCCAGCATGGCTTCTGCTCCCTGCCTATCACCAATCAGAAATGGCGTAGAGAGTTGTCAGGGCCAGAAACATGAAAAAGTTTGCAGCAACTTCTGGTGAGAAATGGAAGAGGCCACCGGAAAGATGTCATCTGCCGAGTGCGGCCATGTGGCGCACCTGGTCCCAACTGCACTGCCAGCAGGGGCAGAGAGCCAAGCATCAGAGCTGCTGAGGACTGCTACCATTGCCCTCTGGGATCCCAGCCTCGCTGCCAGGCTGCCAGTCTCACCACTTCTGCTGGTGCTGCAAAGCAGCAACCGGGCCGTGCTGGAGGGGCCCTGCCGAGCCGGCCCATCCCCACCCCAGATCCTCCACTGCTTGCTCCACACAGGATAGGCAACCAGGCCAACTCTGAGCTCCCTAAGTCCTTCCACTGCCTGGTGTTTTGGGGGTACCTGCATTATCTCCTTTTACAACTAATATAACTGAGATGTATGGGGGATTCTTCTTGTATCTAATATCTGTTCTGGCATTCTAGACTTTCCCTGCAATTAAAAGAGATATATAGACTTCTTCATACATCGTTCACCTGACTCATGATACCTTTCTTCATTAAGAGGAGATGAATTCTGTCCTGGAAATTCATATTTCCCTCTATCAACTTTACAAGAAGTTTAGTAGAACAGTCAAAGAGCTCTTCATTCAGTCAGATGTATCCTACCTTGGGCCATGGGCTGAGGGAAAGAGAAATATTTTCCATTTATACAGAAACAATAAAGGAGGCAGAAAATACTATATTGACTGAAATAAATAATCAACATTGAAAATATGGAATTTGGATGAGACGGTTGCAGTTATTTCTTATATGACAGTAGGCAATTTTGAAATATTTAGTGTTCACATCCTTTTCCAGGATATATGTGTAAAATATTTTTTATGTCTTTCAATTTATAAAATAAGCTGTGTTCTCTCTCTTGTTCTCTCCTTCCATACCTTCTCTCTCTTATTTGTTGCTCATTGATAAACAAATTCACAGGGAGTGTTATGAATAACACAGACTGTTTTGAAAGGCTTTATATTACAATGTACACAAAATGAAAAATGCTGTCAGAATTATATGAACATGAGCATCTTTGACTTTATACCACTTGAATAAATGTCTTGTAAATGAAAGCAAAAAAAAAAGCCTAACTTGCAACACCTTAAAATGGCTATCTCAGGAAAAATGCACTCCACCTTCCTCTCTGGCTTAACTTCAGTAATCTTACACCTAGATTATCAGTGCAATCAGGATTTTACAGGTTTAAATTCAATTAGTAGGAACTGGGAATAGGATCAGTAATCTACAAACTCTGATTAGAAACCACATAACTACAACTAAGTATGGATCTGGAAGATAAAATCAGGTCCATTTAGAACATGGAGAAAGAAAGTATCTAAAAATCAGCTGTTTCCCACAATGAACAGAGGGTATTATGAGGAAAATACAGGAACTGAATGAGACTACTGTCCATCTTAAAATAGTAAATGAAAGACATAAACCACCTTCATTTCAATGCAGTTCACATAGTAGTAGAGGAAAAAAAAAGGAATGTATTTCTACACAAACTGAAGTTAGTGGAAATGTACCAAAAAAAAAAAAGAGCCAAATTTATCAGAAAATGAAAATCTACACCATTTTAAAGATGTGGATTTTTAAAATCCAAAACAACGAAGGCGTCACAGAGCAAGGAAAGGAAAAGTGGTAAATAAAAGTAACAAAGCTATGATTGATTAAGGGAATTTGTGTATAAATGAGCAATAACATACAAAACAGTAGAAATATTGCTGTTGGTAACAAATCATCCTGGTTCCAGCCAGGACACGGTTAATTTTTGCAGTAGGCAAGAGGGGACATGTATAGGATCTATAGATTATTCTTCACTACTTCAGATAATTTTGTGGGACTAGAAAAAGGGCTTTCTTCCAGTCTAGGGTAATGTGGCAGAGAGGGCATGGGGCAATGTGACGAGCGTTTTGCACATAAATCACTCACCTCTCTCTTGTACATTTTTGCAATTTATATTGTTTCTCTTACTCTAAATTTTCTAATCCTATTGCTGTTTCCAGTAAATTGTTCTTCTCTCAACATATGATCTTTACCTTTTTTGCCTCCAATTCTCCTCTCCAGCTTATTACAGGGCTGGATGAGGAGGAAGGAGAAGTGAGAGAGTAGCACATGATTTTCAGAGGGAACACTAAAATGGAGAATACCATTCCTAAACCAAGACACGGACATCTGAAGAAAGTGAGCATTATAAAACATCATTCTAAATCCAAGAAAAAAAGGAAAGAGAAATAAGAACAGATTAAAAGGAAAGGAGGACGAGGATGATCTGTAACAAGGAGCAATCCCCTCCTGCCCCTCCAGTTCTGCCCAAACATCAGCATCTTTAAACAATACCGCATCTTCACCCAGGCGTCAGACTGAAATCCTCCAGGTGGGAGGATTGTTCCTCACTATTGCAGGGTGAGGGTGAGTTTCCCTGTTTAGAGGTAAAGGAAAACAGGGTTTTGGAAAGGATTATTTGGGAATCCATATAGATGGGTATTTGAACTAAGGAAGCAGCAAGTACTGAGGAATTATGTGAGAAGACATATTTATGTGTTTAGAACCACAATCAAGAAAGTTAATTTTTGAGGTAGTTGTTAATACAATTATGAAAGAAGGTAAAAAAAGAAATCCAAAGATATTGGGACACTGAGAAATGACTGGGACATTTATTATCTTTCCATTGTAAAAAAAATAAAGTCAGTCTTAAGCTATACACTCAGTACTACAGCTTAATACTATACTGGCAAATCTTAGCCTGACAGGGTTGGAGTCACGCTGTAGAAACAAAAAGTATAAGAGACTATGGACTGATAAACTCTGTATTTATGAGTCAATAAAAATTGTATATGTGGAAGTTAAAGGTTCAAATAGCCCTTTCAAAAAAAAAAAGGTTTTACAAGAAATACAGGTCGATATACCAGGTAACAGATTGTTAAAGTAACCCATTTGTAAGCTGAGGATACAAAAATAATTGAGTACAACATAACACAGAGAACATTGTTTTCTACACAAGCTAACTGAAAGTCACTTTATTATCTAGAATTCACTTTGGTTTTTAGAAGATAGTCTGAAGAATGAAGTGGTAGATTAAGGGTCATATAAAGAGGAATGAAAAGTGTTAGTTTTTCTAAGAGCCACAAGAAATGAGTTGTTTTCTTGTTGTTGTTTTTAAGTTATCTTAATAAATTCAGAGAGCAAGTGATTGCTGAATTTCCATAAACTGCTCCTTGTAATTGAAGGGCGTTGAGATCTGGACAAAGGAAGTGACAAAAAGCTAGTAACATGTAAAATAATGAGATTTAACAGGATTTGCAAAATTAGGAACTTTGAAATTAGAACTTATACATACTGTTCTCTGACACAATACAGAATATATGGTTATCCTACCTCCTAAATTATCCTCAACAATCAGCTGTCATCATCATTTACAATTGGGGTTAATATCCTGTTAATGAAAAAGCAAATAGTACAGAAAAATCTGAGCAGAATTATATCCTGAGACCTCATAAACATACAAGAATTATGCAGGTGGATCTTAGAAATTTCCAAGAGAAAATACTAGAGATCAAATAGATTTAAAAATGTTGTGGGTTTCTCACAAACGCTAATGAGAGAAATCTTTAAGAACAAGAACTAAAATAAATATCTGTTAGAATCCTAGAATTAGAATAAGTTTAGAGAGTTCAACAATTATACACAATTACTGAAGTGAGAATAAATTGGACATCCTGAAAAACAGTAAACTGGAACAAACTTTAAGATATGATTAAAACAAAAAAATTGTGACACAGAAAAGGACAGGCAGATCTGTAACAAGGGAGCTTCAGAGAAAATATTTGGTTTGGCAATTATTTTAATTAGAGATAAGTAAGACACGAACATATATTTCAAAATAAACTGTATTGTTTGAGCAATTTTATGGATGTCATATTTTCAAAGCCAGAGGCTGAAGAAAGAGGTTGTCTTCATGTTTTGTACCTGCTTCAGGTACAAATAGAAATTAAAGACTTTCTGGAGGAGTGCATCACAATGAACATTCTTATTGAGAGCCTGAAGAGAAACATGATAATAAAATTTTACAAACTAGTGAGATATGGATCAGGGAATTGAGTCCACCATTAGCAAGTTCACAGATGATACCAAGCTGGGGGCAAATGGTGAACTGCCAGAGTTTCTTCTGAAGGGCACTTCAGAGGGACCTTGACAAGCTAGAGAGATGGGCAGATTCTAATGGTATGAGATTTAACAAGTCCAAATGCCGCGTTCTTCACTTTGGACATAACAACCCCATGCATCACTATCAGCTGGTAGATGAGTGGCTGGAGAGTGGTGAAATGGAGAGGGATTTAGGAGTAATGGTTGACAGGAGACTTAATATAAGTCAACAGTGTGCCCAGGTGGCTAAGAAGGCCAATGGTATCCTGGCCTGTATCAGGAACAGTGTGGCCAGTAGGACTACGGAAGTTATTCTCCCTCTATACTCAGCACTGGTCAGACCATATCTTGAGTGCTGTGTTCAGTTCTGGGTTCCCCAGTTTAAGAAAGATGTTGAACTGTTTGAGAGGTCCCAGAGAAGTGCAACAAGGATGGTGAAAGGACTGGAGAATGAGCCCTATGGGGAGCGACTGTGAGAGCTGGGGTTGTTCAGCCTGGAGAAGAGGAGACTCAGAGGTGACCTGATTGCTGTTTACAGCTACCTGAGGGCAAGTTGCAGTCCGGTGGGTGTAAATCTCTTCTCACAAGCTACCAGCACCTGAACAAGAGGACATGGCCTTAAGCTATTCCAGGGGAGGTTTAGACTGGATGTTAGGAAGGGCCTTTTCATGGAGAGAGTGATTTCTCATTGGAATGATCTGCCCAAGGAGGTGGTGGAGTCACCATCCCTGAAGGTACTTAAGAGAAGACTCAATGAGTAACTCAGTGACATGGTCTAGATAATGGGATGATGGGATGAGGAGTTGGTTAAAAAAAAAAGAAAAAAAAAAGAAAAATTATGATATGACCCTGAGATTGGCTCAGATGGATAAAACATGGTGCTCATGGCATCAAGGTTATGAGTTCAATCTATGAGTTCAATCCCTGTATGGGCATTCACATGGGTGTTAGACTCAGTGATCCTTGCAGGTCCCTTCCAACGCAGGTTCACAGGTTCTTCCAATATTCTGTGATTCTGTGGAAGTTGGTGGTTTAAGAAATTACTTTAAAAGTGTAAGTCTATAAATTTACCTGTGCTTAATTTTTCCTGAGCAGACCCCTTATTTAGTTAGATTCTTTTGTCACATCATCCATCACAGCCATCAGTTTTAACCTGTTCCTGTGATTCGGTTACACTTAATACAGCAGTTCACAGGTTCACAGGTTGTTCAGAGTTGGAAGGGACTCACAAGGATCATCCAGTCCAACTCCAAAGCGAGTGCCCACCCAGGGACTGAACCCACAACTCTGGAGCCATGGGCGCCATGCTCCATCTATACAAGCCTCCCATTGCCTAGACCATGTCACTGAGTTCCTCATCCAGTCTTTTCTTAAACATCTCCAGGGATGGTGACTGCGCCACCTATCTGGGCAGACCATTCCAATGAGACATCACTCTTTCTGTGAAAAAGCTCATCCTAACATCCAGCCTAAACCTGCCCTGACATAGCTTAAGGCCATGTCCTCTTGTTCTGGTGCTGGTAGCCTGAGAGAAGAGATTTACACCCCCCTGACTGCAACCTCCCTTCAGGGAGTTGTAAACAGCAATGAGGTCAACTCTGAGACTTCTTTTCTCCAGACGGAACAACACCAGCTCCCACAGTCATTCCTCATAGGGCTTGTTCTCCAGTCCTTTCACCATCTTTGTCGCCCTTCTCTGGACCCTTTCACAGGTTCACAGGTTATTCTGTCAGCCTGAGAGAAGAGATTTACACCCCCCTGACTGCAACCTCCCTTCAGGGAGTTGTAAACAGCAATGAGGTCAACTCTGAGACTTCNACTGCTGGCTCATATTAAGTTTCCTGTCAATCATGACTCCTAAATCTTTCTCCATTTCACCACTCTCCAGCCACTCATCTCCCAGCCAATAACAATCCCAATGCATGGGATTGTTATGTCCAAAGTGCAGAATCCAGCATTTGGACTTGTTAAATCTCAAATTCTTAGAATCTGCACATTTCTCTAGCCTATCAAGGGCCCTCTAAAGGGCGCATCTGCCCTCTGGCAGTACAACATTTGCCCCCATCTTGGTATCATCTGCATACTTGCTAATGATGGACTCAATTCCCTCGTCCATATCATCAATAAAGATATTAAACAGTTCAGCTAATTATGCAGCCTTAAACACACAGAAAAATTTTGTCATATTTGCTTTTTGCTGAATTAGCATTTTATGACCAAATACCAGTGACCATCACTATCCCGCTTCCTGACAAAGAGGAAAATAATCACTTACACTATATCACATTAGAAATGGAGATCACTTAGGGGAAATATGTCACTCAGTTGAGAGTTGCTACGTGGGCTTTTTTACAAGGTGAAAGCTCACCTAAAGCAGAAGTCCCTATTTTGTCAAACATAAAGCAATAATAAAATGCACTTAAACCCAAAACAAAGTCCTCTCCTGCATACTACTTGGTATTTTGTTTTCATGCTAACTTGCTTAGTCAGGAAGCTCAATGCAAAAATATTAATTTTATGTTGGAAAATCAGCACGTCTCTCATTCCATGTTGCAATCTTTCCACATGGCAGTCAAAACTGGCCTTTGTCAGGCTTATATAGTCTTTTGATGCAGTCTGACATACTTGGCTACTCTTACCCTAAGTAATGAATTATATTCTTCAGCATGGAATACATTATCTTTATTAAGCGTGAAGACTAACTAATAAATGAGTTGACAAAATCAAGCTTTTTTATATGTATTCTATATATATATAAACTATGTATACACACACACAGATTCAAACGTACATGCAAATATACACTCATTTGTAGACAAAGGTATATTCATTACCTGTCAAGAAAAACAGGACTCATGTGGAATAATTTTTCCAGGAAGGAGTATATTAGTTTAGCAGAGAAACTAGTTGCATTTTCCACACCGTGATTTATTTGGGTATAAACACTTCCAGGAAAGCATACATACATACATTTTAACAACTGGACTTTGGAAAGCCTTTGACATGGTTTCCCATAATAAGCTTCAGGAGAAACTCATAGAGCATGGACTGGATAGAAGCATTTTATGTTGGGTTAGGAACTGATTGGATGGACGAGCTCANTGAAGCAGTGAACTGGATTTCCTGATTGCTTTAAACACCTACACATGTGAACAGACTTTAAGGTGGACTTCAGAAGTACTTAACTGGTTTCACTCACTTAAAAGTCTTCTCTTACACCCAGGACATGATTTCCTTGTGTTTAGTTATGTACTACGAGTAGCTAATTTGTTCCCACTGCATAATGTAGAGAGTATTATGAGGATTGTCAGTGGATAGTACTTCACAAATTGGGGGGGTGGTGAGGAAATCAAACCATTTGTTCACAGCATTTAGGGCTGTTAATCTACCATACACCCACTTGCACAATGACCCTTTTGTATTCTCTCTTCCACCCGAAATTTTTATTCAACTGAAAAATATTATGGCACGTTTCAAAACCTATTCTAGTCCTTATTTTGAAGAATGCAAGGTAACCTTCTGATTGTAATCTTGTCTATTCCCGCTATGTGAGAATAAATAGCCTGTCGCCACCCAGGCACTGTAGCTGATGCAGTTGATAGGGTCCTTAAGCCCCTGTGGTTGAGAATATCAGTGCCAACTGATAAAATCTGCAGTGAAACCAATTTTAATTTTTTTTTTTTTCTGAATAGAATAAGTTAAGAACAAACTTGTCTGACAACTAGAAGGCAGTTTCGAAAACTCAGTTAACCTAGCAAAGAGATGTAATATTAAGGTAGCTTGGCAAACTAATCAACTACTGAGATGTTGGCAAAATAGTTATATTTATTGGGAAGACCTTGGATCTGCCTGATCTTCATTATGTGTGTCGGAAGCCTTCTGGTATGTTTCACAACAATTGTATTGCAGGTGGCTCTGGCAGTAACAGGGATTTCTACTTAGACTTCTACTACTTTTTCCTGGAAATCTGTGCTCTCAGCTGCTTTGAACATTGTTAAGTTTTTTTCTCACTGATGTCTGCCCAGGCTTTCACCCCTTCTTTGGTCAGAAATTTGGGGAGACAGTTCAGAATCAGAATTGATGTAAAATTTTTTTCAACGTTTTAGAAAGAAAATACAACCATCCTATTTCTAGTCTGTGAAAATGGCTTCAAATTCTAAATAAAATATCATTATACTTAAAAAATAATTATTGCTCTCCTCAGGGAAAGAAAAAAATTAATTCATATATGCTCAGGCTATAAAATCCTGCAAATCACCTTTTCAGAACTTTTTAGGAGGTTGGCTTCTCTTATGTCTGAGTAATCATGTGCACGTGCTTATGAAAATAAGGCTCATACAAACTCCAGCTTCAAAGAACTCTTTATGTTTGATTTCCATAGATTATGCTCAATGCCTGCAAATAGCACTTCCTGCATGTAAGCTCTGCTCATCTTGCTCAGCTTCTGAGAAATATTTGTTGGACTTTACAGTTCTATATAGGCTGACCTGCATTTTACTTCACTCACAAAGTAAACAAGCCTGATGCAAGAAAAGAATTAATGACAATGCCAGGTCATAGCATTTTCAGTGATATCGGAAGTGGTTTTTCTTCTGTTTTTTCCACAAATTTACCAAGTTATACTGGATAAAGAAATTACTGAAACTCTTGTATTTCTTGAGCTGGGAGCCAGCAATTTCCCACCTGTAGCATTAGGCAATTTATTTCATATTCTGGATATATGTTTATCACTCCATAATATAATTATTAAAGAAATGTTGTTATTGCAAAGTCACAAAGAGAGAAATAAGAGAGAACACTGTAGCCTGTGCTGATGAATTATCATACAGCCGTTAATTACATTGCCTTGTCCCCCCATAGGATCCTGCTTCACTCAGTGCACAAGGCAGACTGTGCTCACAAAATGATCAACCATGAAGTATTTCTTTTTCTTCTCATCACTGAATATATGTCCCCATGCCTAATTTTCTGCACACCATCCAAACCTTGCACTGAATAAATAATTATTCATTTCCTAATGGGCTTTCCCCTGATGCATTTTTTCCACATAGTATCTCACCTATTAACAGAAATTAATGAATTTATCTTCATAATGTCCCTGTGGTATTTTTCCTCCCCATTTTACAGATAGGGAATTGTCAATAGTGCCAGCTAATTTGCGGTGGTAATTTGAGACACCCAAGGTCTGATTTCTCAGAGTATGTAGCAGTATGCTCAGAGTAGTGCTTTTATTTATCTTAGTGACTGCTGCAAAACGTTCAGCGATTCTTCAAAAAAAAGATTGGAAAATCTCAAGTTGTAAGTCTAAAATGTGAGAATAGAGGATTTATATTGTTTTAAAATTAAACCTCTGATAAAGACAGGATGCAATTGTTTTCTAGAAACATTCAGTGACTCATTAAAATGTTCATCTGTCTCATGCAGTGCCCATTTGTAAAACATTAAGTGATCTTCAGTCATGACACAGAACTGATTCATATCCAAGCACTGTCCATCCTATATTTTTAATGAAGTTGTAGACTTATGATCTTTAATTTCAATCCTCAGGCAAAACACATATTCATATAGTGATGAATTAAACTTAACTTTATTTGGAAATTTTCTAATGTTGGACTGCTGGGCAATTTTGCAGTTAAAAAATTCTTTCAACCTAGCCTTGTGGCTTAGAACTAGTTAATTTCAACAGAGGATGAGACAAAAAAAATAATAAATTGAACAGCATCCAAGTATGCCTGTGTCCCCATGCAAGCAAACTCATTGAAGCAGAACTGATGCTGTCAGGTGTGCAGAGCAGCCCTTTATTCTTCAAAGTATGAAAACTGGAAAAGGGAAGAAACACTTGCTATGTGGACCTCCCACTAGAGGGAGGTGGAGGAACACATTTTACCAGTGACTTTGGAGCCTCACAACAAAGCAGAACCGTTGAGATTTAAAAGCCATTGATTTTACACTGCTAGAATCGTTAAGGGCTATAGGTATGTTGGAAAAGCAGTAGGAAATCTATCGCACTCTCTCCTCAGATAAGTAAGGAGCAGGATTAGCAGTACCACTGCCTTGGACTTCTAGAGGGCAGGCTTTTGGCAGTTTAGGAGCATGGTTGGCAAAGTCCATGAGAAGACGGTCCTGAGGGGCAAAGAAGTCCAGGAAGACTGGATCTGCTTTAAATAGGAAATCCTAAAAGCACAAGAGAAGGCTGTCCCCATGTGCTGAAAGATGAGGTGTTAGGGAAGAAGACTGACCAGGACAGAGAGAGACATTTTGCTGGAAATCAGGGAGAAAAGGGAGTTTATCAACTTTGGAAGAAACGGCAGGAAACTCAGGAGGACTGCAAGGGCATCATGATGCTATGCAGAGAGAAAATTAGAAGGGCTAAATCCCAACTAGAATCCATACAAACAATAATGTTTTTACACATACATCAGCAACAAGCAACAGCCAAGGAGAATCTCACATTTTTATTGGGTTCAAGAGAATATGAAGTAACAAACATTGAGGAAAAGGCTGAGGTACTTATTGCTTTCCTTGCCTCAATGTTTAATAGTAAGACCATTTGTCATCAGGGTATTCAGTCTCCTGAACTGGAAGACAGGGATGGGGAGTAGAATGAAGCTCCTGTAATCCAGGGGTAAAGGGTTAGTGTCTGCGATGCCACTTAGACACATACAAGTCTGTAGGGACAGATGGAATCCACCTGAAGGTACTGTGTGAACTGGTGGAGGTGCTCGCTGAGCCATTTTCCATCATTTGCCAGCAGTCCTGACTCACTGGGTAGTTCCCAGCTGACTGGATTTGAGCAAATGTGACATCAATCTACAAGAGGAGTCAGAAGGAGAATCCAGAGAAGTACAGTCCTGTCAGCCTGACCTCAGTACTGGAGAAAGTAATGGAGCAGATCATCTTGAGTGGGCACATACAGGAGAAACAGGAGATCAGGCCCAGCCAGCAAGGAGTTAAGAAAGGTAGGTCCTACTTGGCCAACCTGATCTCCTTCTATGACAAGGTAACACACTAAGTGGATGAAAGAAAGGCTGTATATGTTGTCTGCCTAGACTTTAGTAAAACTTTTGACACCATTTCCCACAGCATTCTCTTGGAGAATCCGGCAGCTCATGTCTTGGACAGGTGCACTGTTCACTGGGTAAAGAATCGCCTGGATGGTCATAACAACGGTGGTGAGCAAAGTTAGATCCAACTGGTGGCTGGTCACTACGTCGTGTTCCCCAAGGCTCAATACTTGGTCCAGTCTTGTTTAATATCTTTATTTATTATCTGGATGAAGGGATTGTGTGCACCCTCAGGCAGTTTGCAGATGACACCAAGATGGGTGAGAGTGCTGGAGACTAGAAAAGATCTACAGAGGGATCCTGATATTCTGGGTCAATAGGCCAAGGCCAATGGTATGAGGTTTAACAAAACAAAGCACTAAAAGGGCTCTTCAGACGGACCTTGTTATCCTTGTTAGGCTAGAGAAATGGGCAGATTCCGATAATACGAGACTTAACAAGTCTAAGTGCTGTATTCTTCACTTTGGACATAACAATCCCATGCATCACTATCAACTGGGGGATGGGTGGCTGGAGACTGGTGAAATGGAGAGGGATTTAGGAGTAGTGGTTGACAGAAAACTTAATATGAGCCAGCAGTATGCCCAGGAGGCTAAGAAGGCCAATGGCATCCTGGCCCACATTAGGAACAGTGTGGCCATTAAGACTAGGGAAGTTATTCTTCCCCTGTACTCGGCGCTGGTCAGACCATATCTTGAGTACTGTGTCCAGTTCTGGGCTCCTCAGTTTAAGAAGGATGTTGAAGTGCGTGAGAGGGTCCAGAGAAGGGTGACAAGGATGGTGAAAGGACTGGAGAACAAGCCCTATGGGGAGCGACTGTGGGAGCTGGGGTTGTTCAGCCTGGAGAAGAGGAAGCTCAGAGGTGACCTGATTGCTGTTTACAACTACCTGAAGGGAAGTTGCAGTCAGGAGGGTCTTCTCTCAGGCTGTCAGCACCAGAACAAGAGGACGTAGCCTTAAGCTATGCCAGGGCAGGTTTAGACTGGATGTTAGGAAGGGTTTTTTCACCGAGAGGGAGATCTCTCATTGAAATGGTCTTCCCAGGGAGGTGGTGGAGTTGCCATCCGTGGAGGTGTTTAAGAAAAGACTAGATGATGAACTCAGTGACATGGCCTAGATGATGGGAGGCTCGGATGGATGGAGCATGGTGCCCATGGTTCCACACTTGTGGGTTCGATCCCTGAGTGGGCATTCACTTGGGAGCTGCACTGGATGATCCTGTGGGTCCCTTCCAACTTAGAATGACTTTTGAACCTGTGTACCTGTGAACCAGGTCTTGCACTGGATCACAACAATCAAATGCATCATTACAAGCTTGAGACAGAGAAACTGGAAAGCTGCACAGCAGAAAGGACCAAGAGGTGATGGTTGACAGCCAGCAGTGTGCCCAGGTAAATCCAGGTGTCCAAGAAGCCTAATGCATCTGACTTATGTATCCAGTGCAGTGATTATCCCTCTGTACTCAGCACTGGTGAGGACACATCCTGTGTTCAGTGATGATGTGTTCAGTGATGGGCCTCTCACTACAGTAAAGACACTGAGATGCTGGAGTGTGTCCTGAGAAAGGCTTGTAAGCTATTGAAAGGTATGGAGCACAAGTCTTGTAAGAAGTGACAGTGGGAACTGGTGCTGTTGTTGAGTCTGGAGAGCAGAAGGCTCAGGGTAGACCTTAGGAATCTCTGCAACTACCTGATAGGAGGTTATTGTTAAATGGGGATCAGTCTCTTCTCCTAAGTAACAAGTGACAGGACAAGAAGAAATGACTGCAAGTTGCAGCAGAGAAGGTTTATATTGGATATTAGGAATATTTTCTTAATTATAAATGCTTCTTCAGGCATTGGAATGGGTTGCCTAGGGAAGTACTGGAATCATCACCTCTTAAAGTGTTTGAAAAATGTGTGGATGTGGCACTTGGAGACATGAGTTTGTGTTAGACTTGGTAGTGCTGGGTTAACAGTTGGACTTGATGATTTCAGACATCTTTTCTAACTGATTCTAATTTTTCTACAATTTTATGATTCTCATACCATTTAGTTGTGAGACTGACAAGTCTTTCAAAGCATGTAAAAGGTTTCAGAGAAGTTAGGAGGTGTATTATTTTTCACAAGTTCATAATTGGCTAGATTTGGGCAAATGTGCATAATACAAGGTACAGTCCTTGTATGAATGTGATCTTTGTAGGAGCCAGAGAACATTCAAGACACATTTTCTCTCTCTCTCTTTTTTTTTTTTTGATAAAGTGATCTAAAGAATATTTTATGCAGCATCATTCTCAGAGGTAACTACACCATTTATACTGAACAACAAATTACACTCTATTACTCAAACTCCTTAAAAACACAAAGAGTAAGAGAAACAAAACCTTTCTTCAGCAGTTCTAAGGTATGAGATTTTTCATCTCTATAGTTGAAGCTTCCCAAGCTATGAAAAGCAGTTGAGGTTTAAAGTTTGTAGGATGTGAATTTTAGCTATCCTCATTTCTGTTGCATACCTCCTGCACTGTAAACACTACAAACTTTACCAGAGTTCTATTAGAAACTAAAGAATTTTTTATTATATTTTGAAGAGTTACTGCAAAACATGAAATTGTATCAGGGACAGATATTTGCCTACATAAATACTCAGTGAAGTGAACATTCATTGATGGCATGTTCATAGAATTCACACAGAATTCACAGAATTCACAGAATATTCTGAGTTGGAAGGGACCCACAAGGATCATCGAGTCCAACTCTTAAAGAGCTCCACTCCCTCCCTGGCCGGAATCGAGCCCCAGGTCTCCTGCATGAGAGGCGGGGACACTTACCACTGTACTAAAGTGGATTTTATATTTTCGATGCCTATGTTTAAAACTGGGTTTGGCAAAACACTCCATGTCCCTCATTATAATAAACTCTGTTGGTTCCTCTGTCACAACATGATAAAGGAAGCAAAATCATATAATCAACATATGAATATATCACTTATAACTATGATGTGCTTCTGTAAGAGTGAGATCTGTCACACAAGTGATATATTATAGATTTTCTGATCTTATTTTTGGCCAGCAATTCTTTTAAGAAACTTGAATGGTATTCCTACTCTAATATCATGGATCTGGTTTTAGATGGCCATATATGGAGGCAGATCCATAAAAGAAGATATTCCAATTTTAAATTTTTCTAAAGAGTTATAAAAGGTTTACAAGAATAAATTATTCAGACAAAAATATTTTTAATATCTCAGAGAAGAAAATTTCTGCCTCAAAAGAACATAAGTCAAAATAATGCAAGATGTCTCCACTTATATTAAAAATATTCATATTTTGCGTGTTTTCATTTACTCTTATTTATTTTCATCTTTCAGGGAATTATATTAAATTATTACAGTATCTTATTTCTTGAGATCAAAATAATCTGCATTTAATATTCCATAGGGGTAATTGTCTGTGTGGTCTCATATTATCTTATTGGAACATCAAAACTTGTTTTATATTTCTGTTAATACCCTTCTGGGCAAATCCCATATTCACATGGAAACTATTGGTTGAGATTGAGGACTGACTTTCAAGTGGGGAAAGGAGAAGACTATCTCATACCTACAAATGGACCACCAGTGGATGCTTTGAAGATGAAGGCAAAACATACACTATGTGGGAATGATTACTTACAAACTTCTTTCATGTGACCACTTGGGAGAAATTTTGTTTCTAATGGACAAACCTGATGACAGACCTGATGAAATTTGACATTTCCATATGCTTTCTTTGCACTTTTGCCTATGAGAGCAGGCAAAGACTCTTTAATGAGTAGCTGTTGCATATGGGAATGTCTTTTTTGAAAGATTTGTGGAATAGCTATTGACAGTCATTGCGCATATTTCTTAAGCCCCTGATAACCTCTTAGTTTGTAAGGATCCATACTCCATAAGTATTTAACCTGATTTTGTAAGGTCTTAGTCTTGTATGAAAAGCATACAAGTTACAACTGCATTTTTGGACATTCAAGCAGGATCTGGCTGTGTAAGCCGTAGTCTAGTGAATGGAGAGAAACAGGACACTACAGGAATTATCCAAATTGATGGATATCTCAGATAGCATGAACTGCCCTTTAGAGTTATCTACTCTTTTCTGTAGGGAATTTTCACTAGGTGATTTTCTTGACTGGATGTGAAACAACCAACGCTTGATCAAGTCAGCAAGATAAATATGCTTTCATATCGATTTGCTTTTGGAGACATTGCTAGGGATGTCACATTGTTTGTCACTTTTCCTAGACATCAAGATGAAAGGATTGCTCAAAGACCCATCTTACTGCTGCTCATAGGCTGTTACTGACATTTTAATTAGACATTAGAAAAATCATTTCTTCCTTACTGAAAAATTTTGAAGTCTGGTGTGACAGCTGGAGATCAGGAACAATGCTATGAGTATCTTAGTTGATGCTGGATACCTATGTGTGTACAATTACATCCAGTCCCTGTATTCAGATATCTAGACTTAAACACCTGCAGCTTGATGCTCTATCTGACCTGCAGGGCTCACCTGGCATTAAGAAACTTCCTTTGTCATTTAATTGTTGATTCTGAGGAGGTGTATACCCTCAGAAACACACTGGTCACTGAGAAAGGATACTACATGAAAGGAGATCTCGAGCAGAAATCATCCCAACTCAATTTAAATATGTGCTCACATCTGAATTAATTGCCCTGAGTCTATATTAACATCAACAGAGAGAGGAAGAAAACTCGGGGCTATACCTCATCCAACCTAATTTTATATTTTCTTTAGAATGAAATTAATATTTCCTGAAAGTGGATTTTCTGGACTGACTATGAGGGGAACTAGCTCTGAGGTAATGTCTGTATTAGTGCTACCTAGATTTGATTGTATGAACCACACCAGCTTTGATGACTATCCAGCCAGCAGTAGTCTGCAAAGGGATTCTGAAACAGAGCCTGCTTTACAGAGGCATTGCTAATCCTGAAAGTGGTGGAGGGTGCCTATGAGAGCTTCCCTCCCTCTGCAGCCTAAAGTTACAATATTGGTTCAGCAAAAAAAGCTGAGTTGGCTGTATTTGCCCAGTCCTTAACTTCTTCAAAGAGGAAGCAATAGGGTTTAATTTAAGCAGCAGTTTTGCCTTTTGCCACTACATATTCTCTCTGCCTTGACTGTGCATGGGATTGTCATATGAGTTTGAGCATGAGCATGAGTAACAGAATCCCTGTGAATTATATGTAGTTTTCCTCAATAGGAATTTTTGAATCTTGAGTTCAAATGACGGCAGTTTCTAACAAACAAAAAAGCTGGTTTCTCATTGTATAAGGTCCTGTGAGACTGATGTCTATTGTTTAAACCTCTCTACAGTGTATGGAAAACAATCTTCAAACTTCAGTGTTAAAGGCAAACAAGAATATAGGAATACCATGCTGAATCAAAGAAAAAAATTTGCTAGTCTGTTCCACATGTATTTATACTTAACATAAATGGGTGAAAAATATCTTCCAAGCCTGCTGAAGCAGTTCCCTGTCACTGTTAGCACTTATGTTTTAATATGATTTTAGAATAGGCAGTGGGAATTTAGTTTATACAATTTCCAGACACTATGATTACATCAGTTAGATGTCTTTACTGAAGATTTTGAAGAGGAACTAAATGCTAGGGATTTAGAAGTTAAAAATATTCTCCTGGAATGCAATATAGTCCCTTGTATTGCATTTAGAATAGCAATGCAAACAAAGTTCTCACTTTTTAGGAAGTTACAAGTATTGCTTTACAAAATGGATAGCTAAATTTCTCTTAGTTATAAACACCTGAAAGATTGTTTTGGCCTTATTTTTTCCATATTTTTCATGAGGAACCATTGTGATGACTTTCGTACTTGACATTTTGTTTCATGTGATTACATGGCTTTCAATTTCTGCCTGCCATAGTACTATATATAAAAGCCATGTAACTGATGTCATCATAGTCACAGAGTCACAGAGTCACAGAGTCAGTAAGGTTGGAAAAGACCATAGAGGTCATCAAGTCCAATGTATCACCTATTACCTAACCTAGCCAAACCTGTTTCCTAACCTGTTGCCAGCCTGCTACCAACACACCATCCTACCTAGAACACACTACCCTAATATCTAGGTCATGCCACCAAGTACATCATCCAACCTTTTCTTAAAGACCTCTAGGGACAGTGACTCCACCACCTCCTTGGGCAGCCCATTCCACTGAGAGATTACCCTCTGGGTGAAAAAGTTCCTACTAATATCCAGTCTAAATCTCC
>WEKX01000409.1:0-16195 GCA_013390025.1 Pitta sordida
AAAACCCCCTAAACCATAACACACAGGGAGCACCAGTGCCACCCCTCGATGAAGCAGAGGCACTGTTCATGCATCAACTATGAAACTCTCTGAATCATTTTGGCAGATTTGTGGGAAAAAATATGCGAGTCCCTGAGGCCATGAGGTATGACTGTATTGAATTCTGAAATTATCACAGCATCTTACTCATCTCAAGGTACTACATGTCTGTTAAAGAAAACAGAGCATTGGGGTTTTAGTTGGAATTCATCAAGAATCTTGAAGAATTCCTTAAAGAAAAAGTAAGGAAGTCAATGGGAGTTCTAAGTGAAGTCAATTTAAAATGAAAGAATGAAAGTATGCAGAATTTTGCTAAATGTTCATTTTTCTCTAGTCATCTACAATAATGTTCTTAATATAAAATGAAATTGGAAATGTTGCCTTGGATTAAATATTGTACAGTACAGTCATACCTTGGTTATTTGTGCTCTGAATTTGCGGCTTTGCATATTCGCGGGTTTTGGTGGTCCACGCATGCGCAGTATTAGTGTATTCGTGGCTTTTCACACAGGTTCACAAGTTTTTCCAAGTTGGAAGGGACCCACAAGGATCATCTGGTCGAGCTTCCAAATGAACTGCAGACTCCAACAGTATGAGGTTTAACAAGACTAAGTGCCGGGTTCTTCACTTTGGACATAACAACCCCATGCACTGCTACCGACTGGGGGAGGAGTGGCTTGAGATTAGTGAACTGGAGAGGGACTTAGGTGTAATGATCGACAGGAAACTCAGTATGAGCCAGCAGTGTGCCCAGGTGGCTAAGAAGGCCAATGGCATCCTGGCCTGCATCAGGAACAGTGTGGTCAGTCAGACCAGGGAGGTTGTCCTTCCCCTGTACCCAGCCCTGGTCAGACCACATCTTGAATNACACCATCTCCCTGTCAGACCATTGCAATGAGAGATCACTCTTTCTGTAAAAAACCTCTTCCTAACATCCAGCATTCCTAACATCCATCCATCTATTTCCTTCATTTCGCAGTCGCATATACACATATTCCATGGGTTGTGTATTTGTGCATCTGTAACCCACATAAATTGCCAGTATTTTTGCCACAAACCTGTGTTTGTAGATTGGGAGATTCACGGGACCCATAGGAGACCGAAAACTGCAAATATGGAGGTATGACTGAATTGTAAAATTATAAATTATCTGGTACTTACAATGTTCATTTATTCAGCCTTCTACAATTCTGAAAGGCACAGGCTGAACTGAAAATAAATAAAATTTTACAGTTCTTCCCATTTTGTTTCTGCCTTTTCAATCTGCATCTGAGTTGTATGAGTGATTTCTGCTCCACACAGTTAAAATGCTGCTCTTTAGAGGGAATTTTGATTATGTATAGGTAACAACTTCTTTTTTGTGGCAAGCTAAAGCACATTTTTCTTTAAAAAAAGGCTTAAATTCATACAGGGCAGCTACTATATTGCAATATAACTTCATTGTCTGTTAAAATGGAGAGCTCTTTTGTAATGTGCTTATTATACTAAAATTGTTTTTTGAAATCTGGTGCTGCAGAACTGTGTAAAATTTCTTAAATGCTCCATAAATACGTGTTTTAGTTGCTGTTACAGAACACATATAAAAAATATAATTTAAATATATGTTTTCCATATTAGATTTCACATTGATTGTGTTTGCAGATTACCTTCAATTTGACAGGCTCTTGCTACATTTGCCAAAAAGTAGTCTCACAAATTGTGTTCAGTTTGATTTTTAAGAATCAGATATGAGAAGGTGAATTCTAATTCTCAAACTTGCAATTTCACAATTCTAAAATTTTCTAAGAAAGCGTTAACAGTGCATGCATTTTATCCTATATGTAGACTTTATTCTGTAATTAGCAAACTGATTCATGTAGCTTTAGATTTATTAACATTGCTTCTTCTGAGTGAAAGCAAATATTTTTTTAGTTTTTTAAGAAATATGATTTTAAAGAACCTGCAAGCCAATTCTTTATGTTTCCCGGAAGTATATCGTCTTATATCTGTAGAGCTAAAAACATGGAGAAATAATTAGGATATTGTAAAGGTCATTTTCATTGAAGCATATTAGATGAAATTTAAAAAGTACTTTTGGGATATCCATTACAAGACCAGTAAGTGCACCCATTCAGTATCTTGTTGAGTAATATGCCCTTTTATTCTCAATATGAATATATAATCAGACTTCAGTTTTAAAGGGTGCTTCTGATGGATTTTAGTGAGCAATATTATAAGTACAGGAAGTGTTAAAAAATACTAGCTACATTAAATATACAGTAATCTCTCAAAACTTTGCGTTTCACCTATCTTGGCTTGAGTACATCATGGGATTTTTTTCAGTGAAGACACCATAGTCTTCCCTCCTTTCTTTGCGGTGTTTTCCTGTCTGCACATGCGCAGAGGTTCTCTGCCATGCCAGGGGGCAGAACTGACGCACCCCACAGGGAAGGCATGCAGCATCTCTTGCTCGCTTGGGGACCATCCAGAGTTCACTCCCTTATGAGTTTTGGAGAGGTTACAAGCTGGGTAAGGTTTATAACATGGTGTCAATGGCTTATTACAACTGCTCACCCTGGGGCTCTGCTGGGACCCCATGCTGGGACCCTGTTAGCTGGTAATGCTTCTGTGGCAGCCGCCCCTGGGGTCCTGGGCCCCTTGCTGCAACTGTCGTGGCCTGTCACGCTGCTGCTCAGCCTGGTTTGCGGTCATGCTGCCAGTTGGCTCGACTCCAGTTCATGCTGCCAGTTGATTTGGCTCAGGCTCATGCCACTGCTTGGCTCTGCTCCAGCTTGTGCTGCTGCACAACACACCTCGGGCTCACACCATGGCTTGGCTCACATTGGGCTTGTGCCACTGGTTGGCTTGGTTCTGGATTGCTCTGCCACTTGATTTGGCTGCAGCTCATGGCGCCAGTTGATTCAGCTCAGGCTCATGACACTGCTCAGTTCTGCTCCAGCTTGTGCTGCTGCTCAACACACCTCGGGCTCATGCCACCGCTTGGCTCACTTTGGGCTTGTACTGCTGGTTGACTTGGCTCTGGCTTGCTCTGCCACTTGGTTTGGCTCCAGCTCGTGCCGCCAGTTGGATCAACTCTGGCTTGTGCCCCTGGTCAGCTCAGCTTGGGCTTACAGTGCCAGGTGGCTCAGCTTTGGCTTGCAGCACTGCTCAACTGCTCAGAGTCGCACTACAGCTCAGCTCACCTCGGGCACACGCTGCTGCATGGTGTTCTTGGGGACTGGCTTGCTTGGGAACCGCCCAGAGTTCGGTCTGTTATGAGTGTTGGAGAGGTTACATGGCAGGGAAGGTTTATATAGTAATATCTCACTCATTCACGCCTTCTGATTCACAGCTTTGCTGATTTGGAGTTTCTTAACTGCAGAGTTTAGAATTATTCATGGAGTTTTCCGGTCGACACGTGTGTAGTACATGCTGTTGTGGTTTGACCCTGGCTGGATGCCACAGACTTACCAACAGCTGCTCTCTCACTTTGTTCCCCCCACCATACAAACGGGAGAGAGGAGAAGAAAAAAACCTGAAAGGTTTTGCTACGGCAGTAATGAGGACCATTAAAAATCTTCTACTGTCATAGGCAAAACAAATTCCAAGGTGGGGATATATAAAGAATTTATTTCTAACAAGATCAGAGCTTAAAGTGAGAAGTATCATCTTAAAGGCAACCTTCCCCCCACCCCTCTGTGTCTTACAACAGATACCACATTCCCCCTTCCTCCACTAGGCAGAGGGGGACAGGAGTAGGGGAAAACCAGGCAGTTAGTGCTTCTCTGCTGCTACGCAAGGGAGGAGGTCATTCTCCCTGCATATCATGGGGTCCCTCCCACGGGAGAAGGTCTTTCACGACTCTCCCCAGCATGAGTTCATCCCAGCGATAGCAGTTTTTCCAAACACTGCTTCTTTTGGGTCACTCCACAGGGTGCAATCCTTCAGTATAGGCTGCTCCAGCGTGGGTCCCATCCCGAGGCACAGATCCTACAAGAAGCTCTGCTCCAGTGTAGATGCTCCTCTTCACAGGCCACAGGTCTCTCCTAGGACCCTGCTCGAATGTGGGCTCCAACGACCTACAGAATCCCTCCAGCATCCACCTTCAGTGTGCGCTCCTCCACAGATTATGGGTGGATCTCTGCATCCTCGAAAGCTTCCCATAAGCTGCAGGGGTACAGCCTCCTTCACCATGGTCTTCACCATGGGCTGCAATTGCTTCTGATTGGCTTGGCCTTGGCCAGCGGCAGGTCCATTCAGGAGCTGGCTGGCATTGGCTCTGCCAGCTATGAGGTAGGCTTCCAGCAACTTCTTGGAGAAAAACCTTCCCCATAGCCTCCCTCTCCTAGCAGAAACCCAGCTACAGAAAACCCCAACACACTCACATATTCGCACTTCTGGGTTCATGTATTCGCGCTTCTGGGTTTGCATATTAGCGGCTTTTGCCGCAATTTGTGGTCGCATATTCATGTATTCATGCCTTCTGCTGCAATTCACTATCATGCATTCATGGTTTTGCCTTGATTCGCAGTCGCGTATCCGTGGGATGTTTTGCCGCAAACCAAAATCACAGAGTGGGTGATTCGCAGGACCTGTGGAAGACCCATAATCCGCAAATGTTGAGGTAAGACTGTAAGAGGTTATTGGCAACTGTGTCCCAGCCTGCTCACAAGTGGTGGGTATGTCCCAGCCCACTTGCAAGCCGCAAGTGCATCCAAGACCACACAACTCTGGGAGTGTCCTGCTGTGATGCGGCAGGGTGCTGCTGCAGCAGGCAGGATTCTGTGGTGGTGGTGGTGGCAAAAGCCATGAATCCACACAGATTCCCCAGGACTCCCTGGCTGGGGAGGGGGCAGAGAAGACCCCCTTTGTTTCCCTGTGCTGTCATGGTGCATGGGGAAGTGCCTGGAAAACTCCCCAGTGCTCTGGGACTGAGGGAGATGGGGAGGTGGCCATGACTTATTTGCTTTTTCTGAGTTTTGTGTGTGTCATGCGGTCCCTAACCCCTGTGAAATTTGATGAGTTTCTGTAATATAGTCAATCCTTGACTACCATGGAGCCATGGGTCTCTGTGCGCACTGCGAGAATAGGCAGCTCATGAATATGCAAATTAACCCCATCAGTCACCACCTTCACCCACAAACTTTGTAGTGCTTTGCCACTGATTGCAGTGGTAGCACATGTACCACCAGTGCACCGCTTCTCCAGCCTATGCTACCCCAACCCTGCCGCATGAAGCACCAGCGCAATGCTCTGTCACCACACGCTGCGCCAGCCTCAGCGCATGGAGTGCTGGCACGCCTTAGCACTGGCAAAACAGTTGTTGAAGCTGTTGCGGATGTTGTTGAAGGTTATTAGGACAGTGAGGGAATTGTGTTCTGATACCGTGCAGCACCTGGTCTCGCTTGCAAGTGGGGAGGCATTCCAGCTCCCCATGCCAAGCTCAGCTCCAAGTGGCAATCTCCCAGACTGATAACACAGGGCAGAACCCGCTCCTTGCAGCTGAAGGTTGGGAGGAGGGTGCCAGTGCTGCGATCAGTGGCTGTATCTGTTTTCCGCCCCTCCTCCCATTGAGAGTTGCTGCTGCTACTGCCAGTGGCGAATCAGGGGAAGCCTGGACCCTGCTCGTGGTAGGAGAGGGATGGGGAAGGCCGTAGAGCCACACTGGGGCAGCCTGGCTGTGCTTGCAGGACAAATGGGTCTGGCAGCATCCTCAACAGCCCTATTAGCATGGTGATGGGAGCAGGGACTCGGTCTTCCTCCTATTTGCAGCTGGCAGCTTGATTTGAGGGTATACTATCCTGACCTCTATTTTTGCTGCCTCAGCAAAATCTGCTAAAATGCCCATCTCTGCCACAGTTAAAGCATCTCCCAGAAGAACTGCAGTCATACCTCACTTATTCACGCTTCCGGATCTGCGTATTTGCAGATTCATGATTTGTTTTTCAGTGAATATTATTCAGTTATTCATGGAACTTCCTGGTCTACACATGAACAATACTTATGCTTTGCTGAGAAGCAATGCTCTGCGCTGTGGATGTGCAGTGCCTCTCAGTCGCTTGGGCACTGCCCAGAGTTCAGTGCCTTATGAGTTTCGGAGAGGTTATGTGCCACTGCATTACGAGGGCTTCTTGCTGCTTGTGCTGGTGCCGTAGGGAGCTGTCTAGAGATGGGCTCACATGCAGGGACCTGTCTTTATATGCCTAGGCAGGGGACTCACCCCATCTAGGCTCTGCCTGACAGCTCACAGGGCCACATGGATGGATGCATCAGTGCTGGGTGCCCCCAGTGCTCTGACTCCACAGGTGAGCACTGGGACCCATACCAGCTCCACGGAAGTCTTGCCCTCCCACCATTGCTGAATGTGTTTCCGTCATGGGAACCAAAGCAGCATTGTTTGATGGTATGCTTTAGAGCTGTTCTGGCAGACACAGAAATGCAGGGACCTGTCTTTCTTAGCCTGGCTGATGGCAGAAGGTGCACCAGTGGTATCGGGCTGGCCACAGTGAGAGGATGCGGGGTGGTCTCGTCAGAGCTAACTGCAATGGAAGCCAAATCCCAAGCGCTATGTGTCCCCAGGAGCCCTGCGTCTGACACACCTGGTGATACGTGGCCTCTGAGAAAGTATTACTGCAGCGCTGCACTCTCCTCTCTGGGGACTGCAGCAACAGCTCCCCTCCACTTTCCCCCTCTGCCTCGCCTGCCTATGTGTGCCAGCAGCAGAGTGTCAAGCCACTTTTCCCCTCAGGGGTCCTGGAGTGGAGTGCTCTCCAGTGTCTGTCCCCAGTTACACCTTTCCGGTAATGGGACAGGCATGCTGAGAGTCTGTAGAGTGAGAGCGGCAGCTGCCTTTGTGTGTGTGTGTGTGTCTTGGAGGTAACTGTTTGTATAAGAGCATTCAGGGGAAGTGACGCCTATGGTGGAAGATGTGCCAGTGGTATTAGGCTGGCCACAGTGAGGGGATGTGGGGTGGCCCTGGCGGAGCAAACTGCAATGGAAGCCAAGCACTGTGTTTCCTCAGGAGCCTGGTGCATCTGGTAATAAGTGGTCCTAGGGAAAGGGCTCCCGCACAGCTATATTGTCCTCCCCAGGGACTGTGGCAGGAGCTCTCCTCTACTTTCCCCCTCTTCCCCACATGCAATGAACGGGCACAGAAGATTCTATTCACTTGCATGTCCCACCAGAAGACAAGTGGGGATGGCTAGTGGTTGTGGCACTGCCCTATCCCTGCACACAGCGCGGTGAGGTTTCTGGGACTATGTATCAACTGCCTCCTCCAGCTTGGCACACGACATGGGATGCGGCGAGGACAGTGTCCCTGGTCTGGCTGCAGTGGTGGTGGGGCAAGTACTGTGTGCTGGAAGGGGGCAGCGCGGGAAGTGTCTCCTCTGCTGGTGCTGCACCAGGGGGAGGCTTCATTTCCCCCATGCCCTCCCCTGGCACAGCAGGGGGAGGCGGCGTTCTGCTGGGGAGGTCCATATGGCCACCACTGCCGCTCCCACAGCCAATATTGGTGGCCATATCATAGCTGCCACAGTTAAAGGGAAAAAACCTCCAACACTAATGCCACCTGCGACTGAGAGGGGCCCTGGGGTGTTGCAAAGTTGAGGGTTCCCAGGCTCCAGGAGTGCTGGCGGCATGGACCTGCACCAACACAAGCCTGGGGACACAGGGGTCCTCCTTGGTGGACTGCTGCCTCCTCTGAGACTGTGGGATTAGCAGTCACTGAACTCCCACCCCATGACAGTCCTAAGGCCATATTCAAGTTAGACAAGGCCACAGCCAGAGCTTTAATACAGTGGGACTCAGCACGAACATTTTTACAAGCTTTTATGTACTCTCCAATGTTGATAGCTTTCTCTCTTACGGAAGCCAGCTCAGCTTGTAGATTTGTATGTTAATCACATACTTTGTCTTCACTAGCATATGTTAGGAAAAGGCAAGAAATTATTAGTTTCCATTTGAATAGCAGTCTTGGTTGCCGTCATGGTACATAGCTGAATATATTTTTTGTTCCTGCATTAGGATTTCATCTCTTAAGAATATGACAGGAAAAGTTAAGAAGAGAAACTGCATTACTGTAATGTTTTGACTTGGTAACTTTTTTGAAACTGCTCTTCCATGCACGGTGGAGAAGGGAAGGGCAGAGTGGAGAGTTAGAGGCAAAAAAACTTTGAAGTGATGGTGAGATAAACAATTTATGGTGGTGGCAAACACGAGGGGGACAGAGGCGCTGTGGGGGACAGGCAGGGTGGAGGCTCTGAGTGCAGCAGAATTGCACAAACAAGAACTGAAAATAACTCTAGGTCTACCAGGAGATTTAGGAGGAGTAGCTGAGGGAGCAGGGAGGGGTACTGGAGACCACAGGGGCTGTGAAAGCTGCCATGGGGGGCATTTTAGGCTTTGCCTTAAAGGAAGTTTTAAACAAAGGAGAAGAAGGCAAATCATTATCCCCTAAAGGGTTCATCAGAGTTCACAGCAGCAGAGTTCCCTTTGTCATCTATTAAAAACTTGTGTTCTCACTGTCCACAATGCCTCTCCCCTGCTCACATAAAACTTTTAGAAACTCTAGGACTGAAATTCTCCTTAGGCATTCAGTTTTATTATGGAGGCAGATACACATCATGTCCAGAGCAGTAGTTGTAACTGACAGCTTTCCATTAACATTTTTGTAAGCATAGGTTCATTCATTGATACACCTGGGTAATCATATGCATTACAGTCAGCCCTCTTGCACTTTGTGCTTCCCATATTGCAGCTTCACTACTGTGTGGCATGATTTTTCTGTGATTAAGTAGGCCCATTTTGCAACTGCACAAACAGACAGTCATGAATACTCAAATTAGACAGTCATTAATATTCAAATCAACCCCCCCACATGCTGCATGGATCACAAGTGCACTGCTCTGCATGTTTCGCCGACGCCACACCTGGCCCACTCCACCCCGGTCTGACCAAGGTGGCTGCAGTATGTTCCACCATTGCCTACCCTGGTCCAAGTGAGGGTAACCGAAACAGCGCCAGAGAGTGAGGGGGACAGCCGCAGAGCTGCGGCAGAGAATGCAGCAGAGATAGCCCCCATCCCACCTGGTCAGTCCCCAGGGGAATGAAGACACCGCTGCTTTTAAGAGTTTTTTCCTCTTAGGTTCTTGCTCTGCTCTGTTTCTCCACTGATGCAGTTAACGAGTTAAAACATTACAGTATACAAACTGTATGTATACCTTTCTTGGGTTTTCTTAAAAATGTTTGCTAAGAAAAGTACCTTGATTAACATTTGAATCTACAAGCTCTGGTGGCTGCAGGACAGAGGCTGAGGCCAGGGCTGTCTTGCAACGGTTGCCTTGCCAATGGGGCCAGGCTGCTGTGCTGGCATGCCAGTACAAGCCNATGATTTTTCTGTGATTAAGTAGGCCCATTTTGCAACTGCACAAACAGACAGTCATGAATACTCAAATTAGACAGTCATTAATATTCAAATCAACCCCCCCACATGCTGCATGGATCACAAGTGCACTGCTCTGCATGTTTCGCCGACGCCACACCTGGCCCACTCCACCCCGGTCTGACCAAGGTGGCTGCAGTATGTTCCACCATTGCCTACCCTGGTCCAAGTGAGGGTAACCGAAACAGCGCCAGAGAGTGAGGGGGACAGCCGCAGAGCTGCGGCAGAGAATGCAGCAGAGATAGCCCCCATCCCACCTGGTCAGTCCCCAGGGGAATGAAGACACCGCTGCTTTTAAGAGTTTTTTCCTCTTAGGTTCTTGCTCTGCTCTGTTTCTCCACTGATGCAGTTAACGAGTTAAAACATTACAGTATACAAACTGTATGTATACCTTTCTTGGGTTTTCTTAAAAATGTTTGCTAAGAAAAGTACCTTGATTAACATTTGAATCTACAAGCTCTGGTGGCTGCAGGACAGAGGCTGAGGCCAGGGCTGTCTTGCAACGGTTGCCTTGCCAATGGGGCCAGGCTGCTGTGCTGGCATGCCAGTACAAGCCTCACTGAGGGGGCTTGTACAGGCTTTGAAACACAGCAGCGGCAGGAAAAGCTCGGGAATTGCTTGGTAGGTGGCATGGGCTCAGGGACCCCTTCGTCATGATTTCTGAGGAATCCCAGGTGAGGATGGAGCAGACAAGAACCCCTTCCCTCCCCTGAGAATGCAAGGAACTTCTGGTAACGGGTTATTGCTGTTCTGGAGCTGGGGGGCAGCGCAGCCAGTGAAAATTTGTATATTAGTGAGCTCCTGGTCTACGCTGAAGGAGGGTTTTTTGAGGGAGGTACCAAGGCCCATGGTACCGTGTTATAGGAGACCTGACTGTAATGGTATTTTGGCTAAGAAATAGTTTGTGTTTACAGTCGAGTCTCCTATACCACAGTACCATGGGTCTTGCCCCCTACCCATGAAGCCCTCCGTCCGTGTAGAATGGCAGTTCATTAATATGCAAATTTGCCCCGCACCCTCACACCCCTGCCACTCCGGCGCTGTTTCAGCACTGCCGTGCTGTGTGTTGGTGTTTGTGTCTGGGCTTCCCCGTGTCCGCAGCCACCCCACGCCAGATAAAAACCCTTTTCCACTTGGTGGAAGACACTGGCTCAGGTAACCGCATGCGCTGCTGTCCCAATGTCTCTCTGGGTAGGAGATGTCTACTCTGAGAAAGTCTCGAACACCATGTCTAACATGAGAGTATGTAAATCTTTCATAACTGCACACAACTGCTTCGCTCCAAGTTGGGGGGTGGCTTGCGGTCAAGCAGAGCTGATCCACCGCAAGAGTGGCATGCGCTCGAGCGGTGAGGAAGTGGTGAGTGCTCAAGTGGAGCAGGGAAGCAGCATGCACTCAAGGAGAGCAGGGGAGACATGTGTGCTTGAGTGGAGTAGGGGAGTGGCACGTGCTCGAGTGGAGCTGAACTGCCACGGCTGCCTCATGGTGGGCATGGTGCAGGCAGAGCAGTGTACCCATGGTCCATGCGGCATGGGGTGGGGATTGATTTGAACATTCAGGAATATTTGAATATTCATGTGTGTCAGGTGGCACATGCGCAGGCCCAAAAAGGACCTCCTTAATCACTGAAAAATCAAGCCACGAAGATGTGGAGCTGCTATCTAGGGGGTGGGAAGTGGAAGAGAGCTGACTTTATTTTCATTTTCTAATGCTCCACAGTGTTTATGGCTGAATTTTATATTTTTATATTGTGCTTGCATTATTGCAACATCCGACTATAGCCATTTGCATTTCTATGTACCATTTTATTTGGGAAGGTAATTTTGTGTTCAGTCTATTAACCTTCATAGCCATTCAACTGAATATGATTAAAGCCTTTTCTGTTAATTTAACGGGCACTAGACGCAGCCAGATCTTGGATACGTATAGTCCTTTCTTATCAGTCATCAGCTACTTGTTTGCGTTAACCCACATTCACACCCTTAGAGGTCTTACCACCATTTCCTTGCAGAGAAATTACACTTATTACAGCAGAAGGTCAACTGAAATACAGTCATACCTCGACTATTTGCACCTAAGTATTCACTGCTTCAAAAAGAGTTCTCCATAAATCTTATTCAGTTATTCACGAATATGTCAGCTTGGCACATGGTTGGTTGCTCTACTTCACAGAGGGGCAGCGCCACTGCTCCATGTGGGGCAGGACTGGCATGCCCCCACAGAGCAGTCAGAACCTCTTGCTCGCTGGGGACAGCCACAGTTCATTCCCTTATGAGTGTTGTGGAGGTTACGCAGCGTATATAGTCCCACAGAATTAGATCTTGGTTAAGGAGTTTCTAGACAATGTCAGCAGTATCCCATTTTAATTAATTATTTGGCTTAACAGTGTGGCATTTATAAGTACAAAAATATTTTTGTATTTTATGTTATTCCTCTTCTGCTTTGTTGGGTGTCCAGTTCTGGGCTCCCCAGTTTAAGACAGTTGTTGCACTGCTTGAGAGGGTCCAGAGAAGGGCCACGAGGATAGTGAAAGGACTGGAGAACAAGCCCTATTGGGAGTGACTGTGGGAATTGGGTCTGTTCAGCCTGGAGAAGAGGAGGCTCAGAGGTGACCTAATTGCTGTTTAGAACTACCTGAAGGGAGGTTCCGGTTGGGTGGACAAAAATCTCTTCTCTCAGGCGGCATGCACCAGAATAAGAACACATCTTGAGTACTGTGTCCAGTTCTGGGCTCCCCAGTTTAAGAAGAATGCTGAGCTGCTTAAGAGTGTCCAGAGAAGGGCAACAAGGATGGTGAAAGGACTGGACGACAAGTCCTATGGGGAGCGGTTACGGGAACTGGGGTTGTTCAGCCTGGAGAAGAAGACACTCAGAGGTCACCTCATTGCTGTTTACAACCACCTGAGGAGAGGTTGCACCCGGGTGGGTGTGAATCTCTTCTTTCAGGCTGACGACACCAGAACAAGAGGACGCAGCCTTAAGCTATGCCAGGAGAGGTTTAGACTGCATATTAGGAAGAGGTTTTTCCCAGAGAGAGTGATCTCTCATTGGAATGGTCTGCCCAGGGAGGTGGTGGAGTCGCCATCCCTGGAGGTGTTTAAGAGAAGACTTGATGAAGAGCTCAATGACATGGTCTAATTGGTGGGNTGGCTCAGGTAACCGCATGCGCTGCTGTCCCAATGTCTCTCTGGGTAGGAGATGTCTACTCTGAGAAAGTCTCGAACACCATGTCTAACATGAGAGTATGTAAATCTTTCATAACTGCACACAACTGCTTCGCTCCAAGTTGGGGGGTGGCTTGCGGTCAAGCAGAGCTGATCCACCGCAAGAGTGGCATGCGCTCGAGCGGTGAGGAAGTGGTGAGTGCTCAAGTGGAGCAGGGAAGCAGCATGCACTCAAGGAGAGCAGGGGAGACATGTGTGCTTGAGTGGAGTAGGGGAGTGGCACGTGCTCGAGTGGAGCTGAACTGCCACGGCTGCCTCATGGTGGGCATGGTGCAGGCAGAGCAGTGTACCCATGGTCCATGCGGCATGGGGTGGGGATTGATTTGAACATTCAGGAATATTTGAATATTCATGTGTGTCAGGTGGCACATGCGCAGGCCCAAAAAGGACCTCCTTAATCACTGAAAAATCAAGCCACGAAGATGTGGAGCTGCTATCTAGGGGGTGGGAAGTGGAAGAGAGCTGACTTTATTTTCATTTTCTAATGCTCCACAGTGTTTATGGCTGAATTTTATATTTTTATATTGTGCTTGCATTATTGCAACATCCGACTATAGCCATTTGCATTTCTATGTACCATTTTATTTGGGAAGGTAATTTTGTGTTCAGTCTATTAACCTTCATAGCCATTCAACTGAATATGATTAAAGCCTTTTCTGTTAATTTAACGGGCACTAGACGCAGCCAGATCTTGGATACGTATAGTCCTTTCTTATCAGTCATCAGCTACTTGTTTGCGTTAACCCACATTCACACCCTTAGAGGTCTTACCACCATTTCCTTGCAGAGAAATTACACTTATTACAGCAGAAGGTCAACTGAAATACAGTCATACCTCGACTATTTGCACCTAAGTATTCACTGCTTCAAAAAGAGTTCTCCATAAATCTTATTCAGTTATTCACGAATATGTCAGCTTGGCACATGGTTGGTTGCTCTACTTCACAGAGGGGCAGCGCCACTGCTCCATGTGGGGCAGGACTGGCATGCCCCCACAGAGCAGTCAGAACCTCTTGCTCGCTGGGGACAGCCACAGTTCATTCCCTTATGAGTGTTGTGGAGGTTACGCAGCGTATATAGTCCCACAGAATTAGATCTTGGTTAAGGAGTTTCTAGACAATGTCAGCAGTATCCCATTTTAATTAATTATTTGGCTTAACAGTGTGGCATTTATAAGTACAAAAATATTTTTGTATTTTATGTTATTCCTCTTCTGCTTTGTTGGGTGTCCAGTTCTGGGCTCCCCAGTTTAAGACAGTTGTTGCACTGCTTGAGAGGGTCCAGAGAAGGGCCACGAGGATAGTGAAAGGACTGGAGAACAAGCCCTATTGGGAGTGACTGTGGGAATTGGGTCTGTTCAGCCTGGAGAAGAGGAGGCTCAGAGGTGACCTAATTGCTGTTTAGAACTACCTGAAGGGAGGTTCCGGTTGGGTGGACAAAAATCTCTTCTCTCAGGCGGCATGCACCAGAATAAGAACACATCTTGAGTACTGTGTCCAGTTCTGGGCTCCCCAGTTTAAGAAGAATGCTGAGCTGCTTAAGAGTGTCCAGAGAAGGGCAACAAGGATGGTGAAAGGACTGGACGACAAGTCCTATGGGGAGCGGTTACGGGAACTGGGGTTGTTCAGCCTGGAGAAGAAGACACTCAGAGGTCACCTCATTGCTGTTTACAACCACCTGAGGAGAGGTTGCACCCGGGTGGGTGTGAATCTCTTCTTTCAGGCTGACGACACCAGAACAAGAGGACGCAGCCTTAAGCTATGCCAGGAGAGGTTTAGACTGCATATTAGGAAGAGGTTTTTCCCAGAGAGAGTGATCTCTCATTGGAATGGTCTGCCCAGGGAGGTGGTGGAGTCGCCATCCCTGGAGGTGTTTAAGAGAAGACTTGATGAAGAGCTCAATGACATGGTCTAATTGGTGGGAGGCTTGGATGGATGGAGCGTGGTGCCCGTGGTTCCACGCTTGTGGGCCTGATCCCTGTGTGGGCGTTCGCTTGGAAGTTGGACTAGATGATCCTGTGGATCCCTTCCAACTCAGAATAACCTATGAATATCACGTGTAGGATATATTGCTTTTGTCTTGAAAAAGGAACAACCCTACAGCAAGTTTTGAATGTAGTTTGGAAAATTTGAGGTATGGAAACTGTAAATCTCAAAAGGCAGTGTTTTCTCTTATTGCCTTCCTCAGTTCTTTTGTAAAGAATCGTCTTATCATTCTCAACTACATTTTTTTCCTACATTTTTAGTCTTACCAACAGCCTAATCCAGTAAAAACCCATGCTTGCTTCAGTTCAGAGCTGTAATAACTGCAACAGACAGTTCTCTCATGAGATGATTCACTTTTAGGAAATGGCTTTACAAACTGAGTTCTTTTCATAAATGCTTGCATAGTTGCAATGAATTATAAGATAAATTAAAGAAGTTAATTTTTAATAAATAAAAATAGAAGGCCGTGTTTAACAGTGGTATTATAAATGTTCAAGAGTTTCAATGCACAACAGCTTTTTAATTTAGAAGTAGTAAAATATTTAAAGAAACAATAAAAATAAATTGCAACCAATGTCTTCACAAACTGCTTTGTTTTTACAGTCTTCATAAGTATGATGTCCTTGCTAGATTTTTACATTTAGAAGGTAATGTAATTAACCAGAAGCCTGACAGAAATCCATTTGTTATCATCTCAATTTTAAGAGCTGTTTTTTCTCTTGATGTGTAAACTGTATTTTTGGAACACAGAGAGCAAAGGCTCAGTATTTTGACCTTTCTGGGTGAATGAGGAGAATTATTAAACTTGGATATTTTTAGAACTTCCTAGCATAATTTATTTCTCTTTTGGATACATAGTTCATTGCTGTGGCTGTGGTAATCCTGAAGCAGTAAATTAAGATTGTATTTTTATACTCTGTTGAAAACAGTTGCTGGAATCAAATGCCTTTCCCATGAGGACAGACAGGGAAATTTGAGTTGAAGATTTTTTTTGTTTATTTAGGGGGTTTGTTGGGGTTTTTTTTCATTGTGCTTTGTTAGATGGTTTCAGTTTTAGTCTGGGGGCTTTTTTCTTATGGTTGGTTGGTATGTTTTGGCGGTGGTGGTGTTTTGTTTTTGTCTGTGTGTTTCTGTGTTGTTTTGGTATTGTTTTACCTCAGACTTCCATATCAAATATTTATAAAATAGTCAACTACAAAAAAAATCTGGCTGCAACCGTAACATCTGTACTTCTTTCATTTTCTTTGTTATTAGGAAGTATTAAAAAGTAACACCTTTTCTCCATTAAGATCTGTAATATTTTTCCTCTGCCTTTGTAAGAATATTTGTGACAATGATAAGTTATTGTAAAGGCGATACTTTTTGTAATTCAAACATCATGGATAGTAATGAGTTGTTTTTAGAGTGGAGGAAAAAGGAAAGTGGAAAAGATGATGGTCAGACAGGCAACAGCTTTTTTATTTATTTTTCCCTCTGTCTTGTTAGCGTGAAAGAGACAATAAAAACTTTTTTTTTTTTTTTTTTTT
>WEKX01000411.1:32517-46777 GCA_013390025.1 Pitta sordida
CCCCCGACCCGCCCTGTGCCCGCAGGAGCTCAGCCCCTCCGGCCATGGAGCTGCTCTCCACCCCCAAAAACATCGAGATCAACAACATCACCTGCGACTCCTTCCGCATCTCCTGGGCCATGGAGAAGGGGGACCTGGAGAGGGTCACCCACTACTTCATCGACCTCAACAAGAAGGAGAACAAGAATTCCAACAAGTTCAAGCATCGGGTGAGCCCCGGGGGGNTCTCTCTTCTCCCTCCTCTGGAGGGTGTTCGCTATTTCCGAGCTGGCTGGGAGGATCCCAGTCGCATCAGCCGCAGGCAGCGACGCGGCACCGCCGGGTACCCCCGCGATCCTTCCCGCCGGGATCGGCCCCGCCGGGGCTCCCTGTCCTGCCTCCCCTTCCCTTCTCCTTCCCTGCCGCTCCCCCGGCGTCCCACCGAGCCCCGGCAGCCCCCCGGCACGGCCAGGTAAGGGCCTCACCGGCACCGCGACACCGGAGCAGCCGCCACATCCCGGTGGCACCGGGACAACATCCCGACGGCATCGCTGTGGGATGCCTGGGGTGGGGGGCACAGGGATATGGGGGGGCACAGGGATAGGGCGGGCAGGGGGACGCGGCTCGCTGGGGGCTTTTTCTGGGGGGGAGCGTGGGGTGTCGAGGACAAGGGGACACGGTGACGCGACCCAGCTGGAACGATCCCGGGTGCGGAACTCCTGCGCCACCGCCGGACACGGGGATGGGGCAGCGAGGTGGCACCTTGTCCCCAGTGCGGTGACCTTCTGCCCTGCCCGAGGGTTCTGGGGGAGGTGACACTCGGCTTGGAGGGGCTGGGGGTGACCCCCCAGCTCTGCGCAGACGGGGAGGGGTGGGGGACACACACACACACGTGGCAGTGGGTGGCCGTGGGTGGCCGTGGGTGCCGAGTGACAGGGACACACACGGAGGAGCCCGGCGTGGGTGGCCGTGGGCACACGGGGGGTGTGGAGGGGGCGGTGCGCACGTCGGCACCGCTGCCCCCGCACGAACCCGGGGTACAGGGTGGGGGGCACCCCCTCTCCAGCCCCCTCGGAGCATCCCACTCATTTCCCGTGTCGCGGACGTCACCGCGTGTCCCCCACCCCGCGGGCATCGCCCACTCCCCAGAGCGGCGCGGGGAAGGGGAAACTGAGGCACGGGCCAGGGCAAAGGCGGATCCAGCTTTTCCAGTGCCCGCGTCCACCCCTCCCCTCTCCCGGCACTCCTCCCTCGGCTCCCCTTGTTTTTCTTTCCCCACCCGGTGTTGAGCAAACCCCGAAACACCCGCTGGCGTCGCGCCCGGGGCCCCGCGGCACCCGGGGGAGCGGCCGGGGGCCCCCGCACCCGACCGGGCTTGTTCGNGTGAGGAGATGGGGTCGGGAGGGAGAACTGGCTTTTAACCCACTCCCGCGTTGATTTGGGTCGTTCTGCCCACTGGACACGCTGGCAGAGGGGGCTGGGATGGGGATCAGGGGGTGACAGACCCCCCCTTCCCCAAGCCCCTGTGGGGGAGCAGAGGCACAAACCTCTCCCACTCCCCCTCCCTGTGCTGCGAGTCACTAATTCGGGCCGTTTTTAGCAGCGCCGTTGCCACGGTGATGCTGTTTAATGTTTAACATTATTTTTTCTCTCCTCCCCAATAATAAGGGGTGGGGGGGTAGGGGGTGGGATATTTTTTTCCCCCTCTATCTCCCGACTTCAGCATCCGCCGTTGCCACAGAAACGGCTCTGCACTGCGGAGCTGCTCTGTGGCCTATTGACACCACGAGATGCCACCGGGTCCCCGAGACCCCCCCGCCACGGGGTCCGTGTGCCCCCATCGCAGCGGGGAGGTGTTTAGGGACAGGGAGGGGGCGGCAGAGCTGGGGGGCATCGGGAGACGTGTCACCAGGGTGTTCGGGGGAGGCCTCGGTGCCCCGAGGTGGATGTTTTGGGGCGCGTGGTACCCGGCGCCATCCCCTCGGCGCGGGGCTGGGATGCGGGGCAGGGATTTTTTGGGAGGGGGGATTGGGGTGCTGTCCCGCCTGACCCGCGCCCTTTGGCACAGGATGTCCCCACCAAGCTGGTGGCCAAGGCGGTGCCGCTGCCCATGACGGTGCGGGGGCACTGGTTCCTGAGCCCCCGCACCGAGTACAGCGTGGCCGTGCAAACGGCCGTCAAACAGAGCGACGGCGAGTACCTGGTGTCCGGCTGGAGCGAAACCGTGGAGTTCTGCACCGGCGGTGAGCGGAGCCGCGGCGGAGGATGGGGGCGATCCCGGGAGCCGGGAGGAGAGCGGGATCAATGCTGGGGGCTGGGAGGATGAGGAGGACGGGGCGATGCCCGGAGTTGGCGGCCGAGAGGGATGAATGTGGCCACCAGGGAACCAGGAGAACGGGAGGAAGATGGGGGCGAGCCCGGGAGCCCGAGGGGCTGGGAGAAGAGGGGGGGAAATGTTAGGGGGGAGGGGGCAGGAGGCACTAGAGAGGCCCAGAATCGGGAGGATGGGGAGACATCCCGGGAGCTGGGAGGAAGGACAGGGACAATGCCCGGTGCCCGGAGCCGGGAGAGAGGAGTTAATGCCCGGAGCTGAGAGGTGGCAGGGAGGAAGAGAGCGATGGGAGGGAATATGGGGGAGATCCCGGGAGCTGGAAATGAGATCGGGGTCAACACTGGGAGCCTGGAGCTGGAAGGAGGACGGGGACAATGCTGGGAGCCGGCAGAAGGAGGGGGACGGGGGTGATGTCGGGAGCCAGGAGAGAGGGGCGATCCCGGGAACTGGGAACCAGGAGCACACAGGGGCAATGCCAGGAGGGAGGTCGGGGCCGATGCTGGGAGAACCGGGGAAAGGCTGGAAGCGAGGAGCAGGACGGAGGCGATGCCTGGAGCCCGGAGGAGGACGGGGGCGATGCCGGGAGCTGGCACAAGCCGGGCCGGTTGGAGCGGCAGCTGATGAGTGGGAGGCAGGAGGTGCGGGGAGCTGCGGGCAGGGACGGGCTGCCGGAGGGGGATGGAGACGCCCTGATGTCCCCGTCCCTGTCCCCAGACTACGCCAAGGAGCACCTGGCCCAGCTGCAGGAGAAAGCGGAGCTGATCGCCGGCCGCATGCTGCGCTTCTCCGTCTTCTACCGCAACCAGCACAAGGAGTATTTCCAGCACGTCAGGTACCCCCCAGTCCCACTCCCCACGCCCCCCACCCCCAGGGCACACCCCCTGACCCTCCCCGCGCCCGTCTGGGTGTCCCTCCTCCTCCTCCTCGCGGCAGGATGCACTGCGGGAACGTGATGAAGCCGTCGCTGAAGGACAACAGCGGGAGCCACGGCTCTCCCACCAGCGGGATGCTGCACGGGATCTTCTTCAGCTGCAACACCGAGTTCAACACCGGGCAGCCCCCCCAGGACTCGCCCTACGGCCGCTACCGCTTCCAAATCCCGGCTCAGCGCCTCTTCAACCCCAACACCAACCTCTACTTCGCGGACTTCTACTGCATGTACACCGCCTACCACTACGTCGTGCTGGTCCTGGCGCCCAAGGGCTCCTCCGGGGATCTCTTCTGCCGGGAGCGCCTTCCCCAGCTGGACATTTCCTCCAACAAGTTCCTGACGTGCTGCGTGGAGGAGGGCGAGCTGGTGTACCGCCATGCCCAGGACAGCATCCTGGAGGTCATATACACCGAGCCGGTGGACCTGAGCCTCGGCGTGCTGGGGGAGATCAGCGGCCACCAGCTCATGAGCCTCTCCACCGCCAACGCCAAAAAGGACCCCAGCTGCAAGACGTGCAACATCAGCGTGGGGCGTTAAGGGCGGGAGGAGGGCAGGGCCGGGCAGGGGGACGGGCACCGGCCGCGGGGGCTTCTCCCACGGACGCTGGTGGGCGGAGGACACGGACGGGTGCGGGGGAGCCGGACGGTGCCCCGAGGAAGGAGCCGGCGGGGTGCTGGCCCGGCACGGAGGCAGAGCCCTCACCGCTCTGCGCCCCGAGGGAGGAAGCTTTCGTCTCCTGGACTGGCCGAGCAGCATCAGCCTCGCTGGCGTGAGCCCAGTGCTCTGCCCTTCTCCGCGCAGCCGCTGCGGGACCCCCTTCCCCTCTGGTGTCCCCCGCATCCCCCCACCCCAGGTTTGTGCAGCTCCCAGGGGGCTCCTGTCCTGCCGAGTGGGACCGGGGCTCCCCTGCGCCTCGGGGGGGTTCAGAGAGAGAGGCTGGGAGCACCCCTGGGTTTGGACTGCTCCCGGGGATGGAGGGGTGCTCAGACAGGGACCCCCACTCCCGCCGGCGCCGCTCGGGGGCTGCAGTGGCGTGGGGGGACCCCTCGGCCCGTCCCTCTCTGCTCTGCCATCCCGTGCCACCCAAATCCCGGCCCCACGGCCCCGGAGGCAGCCGGAGGAGCTGGGGAAAGGGGGAGTGGAGCTGAGCCCCCCCCTCACCCTGTGCCCCCCGCATGAGCCGTCGGCAGCATGGCGCTCGCGTGCGGCCCCCCCGGGGTGCCCACCCCCCGACTCTGTGTACCCCCTGCACGCTGTAGAACAACAACTCCCCGTCCCCGAGCATCCCTGTGCTGTGCTGGAGGTGTTTCAATAAAATCTGTGCGGTCGCCGCTGGCCGTGTCACGCGCCTCTGTCCCCCACCGGGACCCCCGGGAAATGGCTCCAGATCCAACCCCCCCAGGTCTGGCTCAGGGAAGGGAGGGATGGGACTGAGAGGGGGCAAAGTGGCATAAAGGGGTGCAGCAGCAGCCACAGACACCCTCCTGCCCTCGCCAGATCACAGAATCGTAGGGAAGTTCAGGTTGGAAGGGCCTTCTGGAGATTATCCAGTCCAGCCTGGGGCAGGTGACACAGGAATGTGTCCAGGTGGGTTGGGAATGTCCCCAGAGACAGACTCACTGCCATTATGGCCATTGCTCCTCATCCTGTTGCTGGGCACCACTGGGAACACTCTGGCACCATCCTGACACTGCCTGGAGGAGATATTTGTGATCAAGTTTGTGGCCACCACTCCATGTCCTGTCACTGGGTGCCACCAGAAAGCTGAAAAGCTCCCTGAATCCATCTTCTCATTGTCAGGACTGAACACTCCTCTGGATGTAACTCCTGGTGCCCATCACCCACCGTTCCGCTCGGGCACAGCCACTCCAGAGCTCCCCAACCCCACCCCGACACCCTCACACCCACACGGCAGGAGGGGATGGAGGGGAGGACGCGGAGCTGCGGCGCCGAGGCACGAGGGAGCACGCGGTGGGCGCGGGGGCCGTGTCACAGCCCACCCGCCAGCTGGCACAGTGTGGGGACGCGCTGGAGCACGCGGTGGGCACAGCACGTGGCACCCACCCACCCCACGTTTGGGTCCTGCTGGGAAGGGGGGGGTGTTCTTCTGGCTGAGATACGGTGCAAAATTAAGGTGAGGGGGGGGAGCACCCATCTGCAGAGTCCTGGGGAGTGGGGGGCTCCCACAGACCCCGTCACCCTCATGGTGTCTCTGGGAGAAGATCCAGCTGCTCCTTTAAGATTTCAAGCTCTGGACCCCCAAGGATGAGGGTCCTCCCCCCATGGATGAAGGTCCTCCCCCCAAGGATGAGGGTCCTCCCCCAAGGATGACGGTCCCCTCCTAGGATGAGGGTCCCCCCCAAGGTCGGGGGTCTGTGCAGGGTGGTGGGTGCTCCCCCCATGCCATTCCAGCCCTGTTTTGGATCCCCGTTTTCCTCGGGCAGAAGCAAAGAGGCTCCGAGTAGTACAAGGGTATTTATTCCATGGGTACAAGAGAGAGAGACAGCACCTTGTGTGTGTTGGGCTCTTCCTGGTTACTGGTTTGTACATTCAGAGCTTTGGCCGGGGCAGGGAAGGGCAGTGGGACCCTCCCAGCACCGGAGTGGGCGGCTGCCAGCGGGGACCCCCCTGCCGTGCCCCCCGTGCCGTGGGCGCCCGAGCCCCGGGGCCCCGAGCCAGCGTGTCTTGAGTGCTGAGGTTGGCTGTGTGCTCCTCCTCCGTGCAGTCTGTGCGGGGCAGCACTCCCCACCTTCCTCCCTGCCCTCCTCCTCCTCCTCCTCCTGCCCTGCCCGTGGTGGGGGGGGCCGGGACCCCCAGCCCTCATTTCCTCGTGTGCAGCGTGTCCTGGAACTTGGTGCTGGTGTAGCGAAGGTGGAAACCCTTCTTGTTGATGGTGTCGTCCGAGTGGAAGCGGATCATCACGGAGTCTCCGGCCGAGTAGACCTCCTCGGGGGGCTGTGGGGGGCCGGGGCAGGGGGTGCTCAGCTCCATGAGCATTCCCGGGATGCGCATGCAGGGCGGAGGGGTGGCATTTGCAACGGGGAGGGTGCAAACCGTCGCGCCGCCCCAAATTCCCGTGGGGGATTCTCCACACCGCTCTGGCTCGGCCTCATCCATCACCCTGCGCCCTCACACCTTCCCACCCCAAACACGAAGCCCCCCCCCAGGCCCTGCCTGGCCCAGCTCACCCCGGAGCCGCAGAAGCGGCCGAGGCGCGGGGCCGTCCCGTCGTAGCCGTCGAAGAGCTCCATGTAGTCGTATCCGCAGTCGGCTTCCTCCTCGATCTCAAAGGTGCGGAAGATGAGCTCCACGCCGAACCCCTCCTCTGCCATGATCACCCACTCGCAGTCCGAGCCCCCCGGGTAGTTGTTATCCCCGAATTGTGCGTGGGAATACAAGTCCCTGGTCCTCACCTCGGCCCGGACCTGGCCCCCGCACACTGGGGAAGAAGGAGTCGGGGTTTAGGGGCGTCCACACTCTCCCCACACCCCATAACCCCATTTCCCAGCCCCGGGGCCGTACCTGTGGTGTGGGAGGCCTCAAATCCCTTCTTCTGGACGGAGTTATCGGAGACAAACTTGAGGAACATCCTGTTGCCCGAAGAGACGATGGGCTCAGGCTCCTTGGCCCCGCAGAAGCGGCCGAGCACGGGGGCCTTGGCGTCCTTCCCGTCGTAGATCTCCAGGTGGTCGTAGGCACATTCCTGCTGCGCCTCCACGTCCAGCTCCAAGAAGGTCTGTGGGGGTGATGGATGAGACACCAGGGGTCCGTGGAGGGGACCCCGGTGCTGCCCACCCCCCAGATCCCTACCAGCTTGACGCGGTGCCCCGGCGTGGTGCTGATGGCCCAGATACACTCCTTCTTACTGGGATATTTGTCGGGCCAGTTGGGGCTGGTGATGGTCCCGGAGACGGATGTCACCTTGTGGTCACAGCCAGCTGCCAGGACAGCGGGGAGGGAGGGGGGAGGTCACGGATGGGTGGATCTGGGGGCTCCCACAGGGATGGGGAGCGGGACGGACCCACCTTCCTTGCAGTCGTGCTTGTTGTCGTGCAGCACGAACCCGCTGCGGCACTGGCACTCGTAGCTGCCGAAGGAGTTGAGGCACTCGTGCTGGCAGCCCCCGTTGTTCTTGGAGCACTCATCCTTGTCTGGGAGAGAGCAGAGGCATCGCTGAGCAGGGTGGGAACACCCGGAATGGGGGATTCCATCCCAGCACGGCCCCCCCCCGGTCCCCAGCCCCACACCGCTGCCCTCTGCGAGCCCCCAGCCAAGCAAGCGCCCAGGGCCAGCAGCAAGCAGAGCTCCGGCATCCCGGCTCCAAATCCAACCCCCTCGGGCGGGGACGGGACGGGACGGGACGGCTCCTCCTCTCCCGGGGGCTCACCCAGGGGTGTCACCATTACCTGCTGCCGGGATGGATGGAGGGGAGGCAGAAAAACACACAGTGACAACCAAAGATGCACAAGAAAAGACCAGGACGCGGGAGTCCCTCTTTACTCATCGATAGGAAATGTCACAGACACGGTAAAAATCGGGAGGGGGGGGAAAAAAAAAACCCACCAAAACCAACCAAGGTCAGTTGTCAAAGGCAAAAACAAGGGGACGGGGGCGCCAAGACTCCCCTTCACCAAANGCATTTTGAAATCTAAATTGGCTAATTAACGCACCAGGACTTTTTGTGCTCTTAAGGAGAGGAACTGTGAATAAGGTCAACAACCAGTTCTGTCAAGCAAAAGGCTGCCGGGGCCGGCAGCACGGCTCGGCTCGGTCCCGCCATGCTCCCGCACGGCTCCGGGACCGCGGCGTTCCTGAGAAAGGTGGAGAGGCCGGGGCGGCTCAGGAGGGGCCCCGCAGCCGCTTCTGCAGGCGGAACTTCGGGCCGGGCGGGCGAGATTTCGGGGGCTGCAGCTGCTGCNGCGCTGGGGGGGAGCATCCCACCAGGAGCCAGCAGCGAGGGGGGCCCTGCCCCAGCCCCCAGCCCGTCCCTCCACCAGAGGCTGCAACCTGACATCTCCTGCCTGAGGGATGGGAAGGGGCTTCTGGGCTCAGAGCAGCTCCAGCACCGGGGGAGGGAGGGAGGGAGGGAGGGAGGCTGGGCAGGAGTAGAGTTGGCACTGGAAAGAAGCCCACCGGGTCGGTGTCTTTAGCAATCCTTTATTCCAACCGGCTCGCTCTCGCACCGCCGTGCGCTCACCGTTCTCCCCGCGGGCATCCCCGACGGCTCCGGGCTGCTCCCGCTCCTCTCCCCCCGCTGCGGAGAGACCCCCTGCGCCGGGGCTCGGCCGAGGGGCCCGGGGGGCACCTACCTGGGTGCCGACACCGTGGCGGATTCCCGGCTGGACACGTCCTTAGGCGAGAGCCGAGGGAGCCGGCTCCTGCCTCCCGTCGCCCCGGCCCGCCAGGAGGAGGAGGAGGAGGAGGAGGAGGAAGAGGAGGAGGAGGAAGAAGAAGGGGTCACGTCTTCACCGGGGGAAAACGGGCGCCCAGGCGGCCAGGCTTGGCCTTGGCACCGAGGGACGGGGCTGGTCCGGAGCGCAGGGACCCTCCGCGGCTAAAAAGGGGCCGCACGGGAGACGATTTGCCCAGGGATGGTCGGGAGTGACCCCGGGGCGGGGGTGGGACCAGAGGAGGGACCTCGCCGTGGCCGAGTCCTCCAGGGTGGTCCTGCTGCCGGGAAAGCCCTAGACCTGAGCGGGGAAAGGTGGGGGAGAGGGTTGGGTGGGCTGGGATTGGGGCGGCCCCGGTGGGATCACCGCACATCCCGCTGGGATCACCGCACATCCCGCTGGGATCACCGCACATCCCGCTGGGATCACCGCACATCCCGCTGGGACGAGCAAAAGGAAAGGGGAGAGGGAAGGAGCCCGAAGCGCGGGCGGGGGGACACTCACCCGGCTGCCCCGTGGTCCTGCTCGGCCGCCGGGTTTCCCTGAGGAATCACTTTGAGGAGGGCGCCGGCTCCCGACGGCTGCGGCCTCCCTGGGCCCCCCTACTTGCCTTGGTTTTAATCGGACAAACAAAGCAAAGACACTCGAGCCCCGGCCCGCGGGTCCGTGTGGCTCCGGTGACTCCCGGGGGCTCCGGGTGGTGCCGCTCCCGCTGCTCCCGCAGCCGCCTTGCCCCTCAAAAACGGCCTCGGAGGGCACAAAACGCAGCGGGAGGACTTTGGGAAGCGCTGCCGGTCGCTCACAGGCGGGACGATGTCCAGGGCACTGCCCCACACCGAGGGCACCCTCTCTTGCACGAGGGTCCCGTGGCAGCCCCCGGCCCGGGGGGTGATGCTCGGCTGCATCCAGTTTTGCTCCTTGTCCCCATCCCGACCCCCCAGGACCCATCCAAAGGTGACACCGTGTCCTGGCGGGGTGGTCCGGGAGAGGAGAGCGGATGGTGGAGCAAACAGGGACAGGCAGGGGATGGTTTTTGGGGCGGGGGGGTCGCTCCGGGGAGCGGAGATGTGGACGGATGCTGATCCCGGGGGGCAGAGGGAGCCGGTGCCGTGCAGCAGAGCAGGGAGCAGCAGCAGAGCAGAGCAGGGTGTCACCGTCCCCCCACCCCAGCAATGCCACCCGAGGGGTGCAGCACCCGGGGCCGAGCTCATCCCTGTCCCCAGCTGGACCCCAGTACCCCCCCCGGAAATTTGGGGACCTCTGAGAGCCTCCCTCCCCCCCTCTAAAATAGGACACAATTGATGCCCAAAAGAGGGGAAAACCTCCCAAAATGTGCTGCCAGCCAGGCTGCCAGAGGCTGGGGGGGCTCAGACCCCAGAGGGGTCACCCCATCATTGGGCTGGGACCGGGGGCTGCACCCCCAGTGTGGGCGAGGGGAGCGTTAGCAGCGGTTTGGGGGGCGTGGGGAGGGTCAGCAGGGTGAGGGAGGGCACAGGACGCCGGGCAGCTCTACCTGAGAAGAAATGGGCTTTGAAGCCCTTTTTGGAGACGGTGTTGTCGGACTTGAACTCGATCCTCATGTTGTTGTACTGGGAGGTGATGACGTCGGGCTTCTCGGCGCCGCAGAACTTGCCGTGCAGTTTGGAGTCGGCCGTCAGCCCACTGCGCACCTCCACAAAGTCGTATTTGCACACCTGGGGTGGGGGGACACACACAAAGTCGTGTTTGCACACCTGTGGGGGGGTCACACAAGTGGGGGACACGGGGCTGGGGACGCGGTGCCACCCTGGGGGCTGCAGGAGCTGCTCCCCTCCCACCCCCTGACCCACAGAATCCCAGAATTAGTAAGGTTGGAAAAGACCACAGAGACCATCGAGTCCAACCTGTCACCTGTTCCCTGACCTGTCGTCATCCTGCTGCCAACACCCATCCCACCAATCACACACCATCCCATTATCCAGGTCCTGCTGCTCAGTGCAGCATCCAACCTTTCCTTAAACACCTCCAGGGACGGTGACTCCGCCACCTCCTCGGGCAGCCCATTGCACTGAGAGATCACCTTCTCTGGGAAAACCTTCCTCCTCATGTCCAGCCCGAATCTCCCCTGACGCAGTTTAAGGCCACGTCCTCTCGTTCTGTCACTGGGAGCCGGAAAGAAAAGACCGACCCCCACCTGGCCACAGCTCCTTTCAGGTAGTTGTAGAGAGCGATAAGGTCTCCCCTCAGCCTCCTCTTCTCCAGACTGAACAACCCCAGCTCTCTCAGGGTTTGTGTTCCAGCCCCTTCACCATCCTCGTCGCCCTTGTCTGGACACGCTCAAGGATCTCAACATCCCTCTGAAACTGAGGGGCCCAGAACTCCCCGACTCACGTCATTGCCCTCGGTCTCGAAGAAGTCGAACTGGAGGGAGATGCGGTACTGGGTGGGGGCCACCAGCTGCCACACACAGTTCTTGTTGGGGGGATATTCCTTGGGCCACCCCGGGCTGGTGATGGAGCCGTTGAGCTTGGTGAGGAAACCTCCGCAGGCGGCTGCAGGGCGGGAGGCACCCGGTGCCCGTCACCTCCCCGGGTTAGGGGGGACACCGCGAGGAGGGGCACTGGGGGGATTTTGGGAGGGGTGGTTTGGGGCACGCTCACCCTCGCAGCGGCGCTTGTCAGATGCCAGCTCGTAGCCAGGGTCACAGGCACACTTGTAGCTGCCCAGGGTGTTGACACAACGCTGCTCACAGCCGCCGTTGTTGGGCCGGGAGCACTCGTCCATCTCTGGGCAGGGCAGCGGGAATGAGGGGGGGCTGTGACCACCCCCCCGGCACCCCCAGAGCGTCACCACCCCACCTTTGAAGAAGTTGACGGCGAAACCCGCCTTGTTGATGGAGCCGTCGGAGACGAACTTCATCCAGAGCTTGTTGGAGGTGCTCTTGATGTCGTCGGGTTTGTCGTAGCCGCAGTAGCGGCCGATGAGGCTGCTGGACTCGCTGCTCCCGTCCCGGATCTCCAGGTAGTCGTAGGCGCAGCTGTCGTGACGCTCGATCTGGTGGGGGGGGAGTGGTGTTAGAAAAAGGGGTGTCTTGTCCCTGCCCCTTTCCTGCTGCCCACACACCGAGGGAAGCTGCTTTCCCCAAGTGGGGAAACTGAGGCAGCTCCGAGGGGATGTGCAGCCACAGGGACAGCCCTGGAGGGGAGCACTGGGTGGGTGGGGGAGATCTCCACTTGCCAGCCTCGGGGTGGGGGGGGAGAAGCTGACCCACCTCGAAGGACTGGAAGGTCAATCCCACGTGGAAACCCTCGGAGACGGTGATTTTCCAGACGCACACCTTGCTGGGCCGATAGTCGTCGGGGTAGTTGGGGGACTGGATGTGCCCGTTGTCCTTCTTCACGTCCCCCCCACAGATGGCTGGAAGGGAGGAGCAGGAGGCTGAGCCCACCCCAGCCCCACCACTCACCCCCGGGGACCCCCCTGCTCCCCCCTACCTTCGTAGACAGCGAAGAAACCTTTGCCCACCCAGTTGCTGCTGCTGCGGAACTCGACCCAGAGGCGGCTGTCGGTGGAGATGATGGGCTCGGGCAGCTTGTTCCCGCAGAACCTGCCTGGGGACGAAGGCGTGCTGGGCTGCTGCCAGCCAGGAACCCTCCTCTTCCTCATCGCCACCTCATCTTCCTCCCAACCTCCCAGTCCCCCCCATCCCTGTACCCCTTTCCAGCCGAAAGCCAAAGCGCTGCTCCTCCTCCCCGCTCCCCTCCAGCTTTTCTGGCCGTTTCACTTAAACTGGTTATTCCGGGGTCAGGTGGGATTTGGGGAACATCCAGGTCGAGGTGATGGGACTGGGATACTGGAGTTCCTCGGGGAACACGATGGGGGGATTGGGACCTGGATATTGGGGAACATCCAGTTCATGGGGATGGGACGGGGATCCTGGAACCTCCCTGGGCAACATCCAGCTCATAGGGATGGGATGGGGATCCTGGCATCTCTCTGGGCAGAGACGTGCCAGCCAGCTGGATCATCCAGACTGGTTTCACTGGTGCCAGACAAACTGGGAGCTCCATTCACCCCAACAACCCCTCTGGGGAGGTCAGTTCCCCCCACCCCAGGGCTTTGGAACACCAGCCAGGCAGGGACAGAGGCCGAGGGGAGCCCCTGGCCCGGCTGCCAGGATGTTCCTGGTGGGCAGGAGGAGCGGGCAGGAGGCCCCGGGTTGTTACCTCGCAGCGTGGCCTTTCTCCAGAACCCGTCTCTCACCTCCACGTAGTCGTACCAGCACAGCCGGCTTCGGTACAGGTCCAGGGTGGTGAAATTCAGGATGATCTGAGGTTGGGAAGGAGCAGGAAGAGCGTGGGGTGAGACCCCCCCTCCAATGCCCCGTCTGCCCGGAGCCAGCGGGAAACAGGTTGTACCCGGAGCATCCCGGGCCACAGAGGGATGCTGGGGTTAGGAGGGTGGCACAGGGAGGCAGGAGGCAGAGGAGGGCTGGGAGGAGGCGGGAGCCGGTACCTTCTCCCCGGGGGTGACGGAGATCCTCCAGACGCAGTGCATGTGGGCAGAGTACCCGTTGGGGAATTCCGGCGAGGAGAAGTTGCCCTGGCTGTCCTGGAGTGTCTCCCCACAGGCTGCGAGATGGGAAAGGCTGGGTTCAGACCCTCCGCTGCCCGCAGCACCTTTTTCCCCACCCACATTCCCAGCCCTGAGGACAAAACCCCGCTGGTGCATCCCCAAAACCTCCTGGGTTCCTGGCACCCCCCCAACCCCCGTGCCCACCCTCCTGGGCGTAGGGCAGGGTCCATCCCAGCCCCCCCATGCCCTGCCATGCCCTGGGGGCTCTGAGCAGGTTTCCACAGCCACGGCCGTGCCCAGCCCAGCGTCGCCATCTGGGAGCCACATGGTCCCGTGGCTGCAGCTCACGGACCTCGGGGGGGTCTCCAAGGCATCCCCCCATCCCTTCCCACGAGCTGAAAGGTGAAACGGTGCAAAAAAGGCCATTTGAACCCTGGGCTCGTTGCCTTTCCCCTCTCCTTTCTTTACAGTGGAAACAAAGGGATCCAGAGAGGCTATTTTTTTTTGGGGGGGAGGTTTTCTTTTTTGGAGGCTTTTTTTCTCCCCCCTCTTTTCCTTGCTCCAAACTTTCCTGCTCCCCCGCAGCCCCTGAAGGCGGCAGGGCCGTGGGGCCCCTCACAAAGGCGTCCCTTTTCCACGAGGCTGCTAATTAGTTGCTGGAATTAAGCAGGAGCGTGCTGGGGAGCCAAACTCCTTGCAGATGTTGCCAGCACAGCCCCCGGAGCACGAGCCTGGGGGGGGAGAAAAGGGGGGGGACACTCATGCCAGGCCCTCCCTGTGCCCGGGGCAGTGCCACTGTGAGTGCCAACACCTGGTCGTGCCGCATTCCCAGAGGGAATCCTGGGCTCCTGTGCTGGCCAGGATGTCCCATTCCACAGGAATGTGCCTCTTCCCAACCCTTCCTGGTGCTGGGCTGGGATGGAGGGTGGTCCCTGAGGTGCTGTGTGCTCAGAGGGGGCTCTCAGGGTGGGGTTTGGGGTGGGGGGAATACTCTTCTCTTGAAGGATGTGTTTTGAGGGATTCTTTTGGCCGGGGGACTCTTGGAGGAGGCTCTGGGGCTGTGCTCATCTCAGA
>WEKX01000411.1:46838-57275 GCA_013390025.1 Pitta sordida
TGGTCGTGCCGCATTCCCAGAGGGAATCCTGGGCTCCTGTGCTGGCCAGGATGTCCCATTCCACAGGAATGTGCCTCTTCCCAACCCTTCCTGGTGCTGGGCTGGGATGGAGGGTGGTCCCCGAGGTGCTGTGTGCTCAGAGGGTGCTCTCAGGGGGGTTTTTTGGGGTGGGGGGAATCCTCTTCTCTTAAAGGATGCATTTTGAGGNTTCTTTTGGGGGATGCTTTTGGGGCATGGTCTGGAGAGGATTTTTTCTCCCTTTGGGGGATTATCTTGGAGGGTGCTTGGGAGGGAGAAGCTCTCCAGAGGAATTTTTGGGGGAGGTGCCCTTTGGGGGGTTTTCTTGAGGGAATTTTTTAGGGGATTTTTTTAGGGGAACACTCTGGGGGGGACGTCCTTTACTCAGAGCAGGAGCACAGGGCAGCCGAGGACACCTCTGCTCACACAACCAAAGCTCTGGGGCTCACTGGGCTCCTGTGTCCAACTTCTGCTCACAAACCCCCCAAAAACTGCCGTGGGTGGCACAAGGTCCCTTGAGTGCTCCTGTGGTGGGCAGGACCCCTCAAAAATGACTCACCCAATGGGAAACAGGGAATCCAGCCAGGGTGACGCCGCCTCTGCCAGGGTTTGGGGTGACGCAGAGTGGCTTCCCAGGAGATACAATCCTGGGAGTGCTCCCGATGGCAGTGACAGGGCAGGGGACACTCAGCTGGGCAGGGGACACTCACTTTGGTAGGGGACACTCACTTTGGTAGGGGACACTCGCCTTGGTAGGGGACACTCACTTTGGTAGGGGACACTCACCTTGGTAGGGGACACTCACTTTGGTAAGGGACACTCGCCTTGGTAGGGGACACTCACTTTGGTAAGGGACACTCACCTTGGTAGGGGACACTCACTTTGGTAAGGGACACTCACCTTGGTAGGGGACACTCACTTTGGTAAGGGACACTTGCCTTGGTAGGGGATACTCGCTTGGGGGGGGGGACACTTGTCTGACCAGGGACACTCACCTGGGTAAGGGACAGTCACTTTAGGCAGGGGACACTCACTTTGGGAAGGGGATGCTCACCTTGCTAAGGGACATTCGCTTGGATGGGGGACACTCACTTTGGTAGGGGACACTCCTCTGGGCAGGGGACACTTGCCTGAGCAGGGGACACTCACCTGGGCAGNGGGGGTGCTCTTGGGGGATGATGCTGGAAGATGCTCTTGGGGCGATGATCTCTTGGAGGATGGACTTGGGAGGATGTTGTTTGGAGAGATGCCTCGGATGACGCTCTTTGGAGGATTTTGGGGGGATGCTCTTGGGGATGTTCTTTGTAGGGTTTTATTTGGGGATTCTCCTTTGGGGGATGGAGTTGAAGGATGTTCTTGGACGATGCTCTAGGGAGGGTGCTCTTTGGGGGATGCTCTTGGGGGATGATTTTGGGGGATGTTCTTTTGGGAGATCACTTTGGGGGATGTTCTTTTGGGGGATGATTTTGGGGGATGTTCTTTTGGGGGATGTTCTTTTGAGGGATGATTTTGGGGGATGTTCTTTTGAGGGATGATTTTGGGGGATGTTCTTTTGGGGGATGCTTTTGGGGCATGGTCTGGAGAGGATTTTTTCTCCCTTTGGGGGATTATCTTGGAGGGTGCTTGGGAGGGAGAAGCTCTCCAGAGGAATTTTTGGGGGAGGTGCCCTTTGGGGGGTTTTCTTGAGGGAATTTTTTAGGGGATTTTTTTAGGGGAACACTCTGGGGGGGACGTCCTTTACTCAGAGCAGGAGCACAGGGCAGCCGAGGACACCTCTGCTCACACAACCAAAGCTCTGGGGCTCACTGGGCTCCTGTGTCCAACTTCTGCTCACAAACCCCCCAAAAACTGCCGTGGGTGGCACAAGGTCCCTTGAGTGCTCCTGTGGTGGGCAGGACCCCTCAAAAATGACTCACCCAATGGGAAACAGGGAATCCAGCCAGGGTGACGCCGCCTCTGCCAGGGTTTGGGGTGACGCAGAGTGGCTTCCCAGGAGATACAATCCTGGGAGTGCTCCCGATGGCAGTGACAGGGCAGGGGACACTCAGCTGGGCAGGGGACACTCACTTTGGTAGGGGACACTCACTTTGGTAGGGGACACTCGCCTTGGTAGGGGACACTCACTTTGGTAGGGGACACTCACCTTGGTAGGGGACACTCACTTTGGTAAGGGACACTCGCCTTGGTAGGGGACACTCACTTTGGTAAGGGACACTCACCTTGGTAGGGGACACTCATGCCTTGGTAGGGGATACTCGCTTGGGGGGGGGGACACTTGTCTGACCAGGGACACTCACCTGGGTAAGGGACAGTCACTTTAGGCAGGGGACACTCACTTTGGGAAGGGGATGCTCACCTTGCTAAGGGACATTCGCTTGGATGGGGGACACTCACTTTGGTAGGGGACACTCCTCTGGGCAGGGGACACTTGCCTGAGCAGGGGACACTCACCTGGGCAGCGGTAGAGCTTGCGGGCCTGGGCGATGTCCCCTTTGCTGAGCCGTGTCCTCTGGCCGATGGCCGGCCGGACGCCGTTCACGTCGTATTTGGGCAGGATGGTGTCGAGGAAGATGCCCCTGGGAGCGGAGGAGGAGGAGGAGGAGGATGAGCCGGGTGGGAATCACCGGCCCTGCGGCTGCTCCCGCCGCTGCCGGAGGGGGAGGATGCTAAAAACAGCCTGGCTAATTAAAAGCAGCCCGGCTAATTAAAGCCTACGGGCCGGTGAGTCAGAGGGGATGTGTCCCTAGTGGAGGTGGCTGAGGGGACAGCAATTCCCTGCTCTGGAATGGGACAGGCAGGGCTTCCTCCTGCGTGGCATGTGGCGATGAGAGCCTTGCTCCGAGGGAACTGACCCTGTGCAGGGCTGGTAAACATCCCCTGGGGCTGGGGACACTGTGACACTGTCCCCGGGACACAAGGGGACATGAGCCACCCTGGGCAGGTACCTGGAGAAGGTGTTCCTGGCGTAGTGCATGATGCTGTCGAAGTCGTACGTCTCCCCCAGTGACTCCACCTCCTCCGGCTCCATCTTCAGGAAGTTGTATTCCTGCCCTGGGAGAGGAGGATGGGGACACTGTCAGTGGGGACCCAAATTTTGGCAGCACCCCGTGGCAGGGAGGAGGAGGAAGAGGAGGAGGAGGAGGAGGGAGGCTCATCCCCACCTGGCTGGATGTTCTCCCGGATGATGGAGACGTGGTCGTCCCGGTCGGGGCGGGTGTGTTCGTGCCAAAAGCCAATGACGTGGCCCAGCTCGTGCACCACGATGCCAAACTTGTCACAGTTTTTGCCAATGGAGATGGCCTGGGGTCCCCCTCCTCGGCGGCCCACGTAGGAACAGCACCTGTGGGGGGGGACACTGGGTGAGTTCTGGCCCTCCAGGGAGGGTGGTGGGGGTATCCCGGCCGGGGGCATCCCAAGTGGAGTGTCTGGGAATCACCCCCACTGCTGGAACCTGCCCAGGCGAGGAGCTCGAGCCCTGCCTCAGGGAGAGCTCCTCTCCTGCCCCCAGGGCTGCCTGGCATAGGATGGCACAGCACGAGCAGCTCCAAATCCCAGGGTCCCATCCTGCCCCAGGGGGGGACTCTTGCCCGTGCCCTGAAGCTGAGCTGGTCCAGCCCCGTGTTCTGGACCTGGGCTCAGGGTTTGCACCCACGCAGGGGCTCCCATTCCAGGGGAAACCCTTCTCCAAACCACCATCTGCTTGGCTGGGGCTGAGAAGACGCTGAGCTCGTCCAAACCCCTGTTTCCTTTGGCCTCAGCCCCGCTGCAAGCCCAGGCTGGTGCCACGCCACCGACCTCAGCCCCCGGCAGCAGCGACTCTGACACCTCCTGCACCCCAAACCAGCCCCACCACGGCTCCTCTCCACCAAACCCAGCCCCTAAACCCGTGGGGCTCCTGGGGCATCCCCCCCGCCGTACCCACAGGGCCGGTAGGTGAACACGATGTAACTGTCCTCGTCGTTGCGCTCCAGGAAGGTGACACACGTGTGCTTCTCCCAGTGCCGCATGGCCTGCCGGAATATGGCTCGCTGGCTGCCTGCAGAGGGCGGCGGGGCCGTCAGCCCGGGGGGGGGACACTGAGGCACAGCAGGGCCGGAGCCCACCCCCCCAGCCTGCACTCACCGCTGAAGTTGCCGCTGATGACGTAGGGGATGACCCCATCCGGCCACACTCGCTCCGGCCGGGATGTGGCCGCCCGGCGGTTCCGAGCTCGGCCCCGGCCCCGGCCCCGCCGTGGGTGACCTGGCCTGGGGCTGGTGGCGTTGGTGGCTGTGGGGAGTCGGGGGGTGAGACCGGGCAGACCCCGGGGGTAGGAGGGGTTTGGGGGTGCGGCGGTACCTGAGGAGTTGGCGGGCAGGCGGGTGATGGTGTGACGGGCCAGGTCAACCACCCGGTCCACCTGGAAGAGCCGCAGGTCCTCCTCGTCCAGGGCGATGTCACCCAGGAAGGCGGCTGGGAGGGGAAGGGGAGGGGTGGGCCCCCGGTGTCTGTGCCAGGGGACCCCCATGGGGTGCCTCTGCCCAGCCCCTCTGCTCCTGGCAGGCCCTGAAGAGGAAGGTGAGCCCTTCCTCCTCCTCCTCCTCCTCCTCCTCCTCCTCCCTCCCCCCTTCAGCTGAGCGTGCTGCCTGCCTGGCTCCCCCCTCTCCCCAGCAGCTGGATCCAGCCCTGCGCTCACATCTGGATCGCATAAAGCCCATCCATCACTTTTTAGGGTTTCTATTATTATTTGTGTTGCACAACTGCCTTTTTTTTTCTTTTTTTTTTTCTCCCCCTCACTTTGCAGGTTTAAGACCCCCTTCCCTGCCCAGCTCCTGCCCCCCAGCCTGGTGCAAGCTCTGACAGCCCCGGGATGCTCCAACGACCTCTGAGTCATCTGCCAGCACGGAGAGAAGCCATATGGCCCGGGAAGGTCCTGCTGCGCCCAGCGCCCGCAGGAATGGAGCAGGAATGGAGCAGGAATGGAGCAGGAATGGAGCAGGAACGGTGCAGGAATGGAGCGGGAATGGAGCAGGAATGGAGCAGGAACGGTGCAGGATTGGGGCAGGAATGGAGCAGGAAGGGAGCAGGATTGGAGGAGGAATGGTGCAGGAAGGGAGCAGGAACGGTGCAGGAATGGAGCAGGAATGGAGCAGGAAGGGAGCAGGATTGGGGCAGGAAGGCACCAGGAAGGCAGCAGGAATGGAGCAGGAGTGGGGCAGGATTGGGGCAGGAATGGAGCAGGAAGGGAGCAGGATTGGAGCAGGAATGGTGCAGGAAGGGAGCAGGAACGGTGCAGGAATGGAGCAGGAATGGAGCAGGAACCGTGCAGGAATGGAGCAGGAATGGAGCAGGAATGGAGCAGGAACGGAGCAGGAATGGAGTGGGAATGGAGCAGGATTGGGGCAGGATTGGGGCAGGAATGGAGCAGGAATGGAGCAGGATTGGAGCAGGAAGGCACCAGGAAGGCAGCAGGAATGGAGCAGGAGTGGGGCAGGATTGGGGCAGGAATGGAGCAGGATTGGGGCAGGAATGGAGCCGACCATCTGCCGGGGTCGGGAGTGCCCCTCCAGCACCGGCAGGAGCGGGGGGCGAGATGTTTCATCACCACAGGGCTGGAGGACATAACCCTGCACAGCCCTTCCTCCTCCTCCTCCTCTTCCTCCTGCCCCCCTCGGTGACTCAATGGGCTCCGGCGCCAGCGCTTGGCCAGCACCGATCCCTGGGGATGCGGCTCCTGCGGAAACGCCGCGGCCGGAGCACGAGGGCTGGCCGGGGTTACGCCGGGGCTCCGGAGGTGGCCGCTGTGGGGTGGAGGGGGGTTCCTCACCGATTTTGGGGTACCCCGGGGTGAGTGGGGGGTCCCGGGCATGCCCTGCCCTCGCCATCCCACGGGAAGGGCAGCGGTGCGGAGCGGAGGGGCCGGAGCAGCCCAGGGGATGAAGGCGAGCGGTGCCAAGGTCGCGCCCCAAGCAATTAGCAAATGGATCCCAAAAGAGCCACTAATTACGAAGACAAGGCGGGACAATTAGGATAACCCTGAGAGGTCCAAAAACCCTGCGCGGGGTGGGCGGGACAGCCATGGGATCAGAGGAACACGCTGGATCCCATCCCCGGCCGTGGCACCGAGCCCAGGCCCCGCTCCGGCGGCGACGTGGAGCACTTTGGGGTGAAAGAGCAACGTTTGGCTTCTGTCCCCTGCGCTGACCGGCGGGTGAATCCCACCGGAGGGAGCCCCGGGGTGGGGAGCAGACCCGCGGCGGAGGCGAGGGAAGAGCAAACAAGCCGGGGCCGGCGCCTCCCCTGGCAGCGACCTGCAGCTGGCACGGCCAGGCTGCAATTTGAGGGCAGAGCAGAGGCAGGAGTCGGCCCCGGCTTCCCCCACACCCTCCCCGGGACCGGGAGAGACGTGTCCGAGCGGGCAGCGTGGGGGAGGACCAGGGCCGGGGAGAAGGACGAGCATCCCGTGCCAAGAGCTGCATGGAGAGACAAGGGAAAGTAAGCTCGCTTACAGCCCGGCAGAGCCAAGTGATATAGAAACCATATGTGAGGGATTTGGGAGACGTGAGAGAGCCGGGCAGGCCAGCCCGGGGACGTGGGGCTGGTTTTCCCGGGGCTGAGAGGCAGCTTGACTTCCCCCCAAAGCCCCCAGCCCATGGGGAGGGGGATTGTGAAGGTGTTTTGTAGCTCCTGGAGGGGCCGTGGGGGGACAGCGAGGGGGTGCCCTGGCAGCGATCCCTGTACGGACACGTCGGAGACAAGCCCGAAGTGTTGGATTGAGAAACTTCCAGGTTGGTTCAGGCTCTGGTCACGTCCTCCTCCCACTCACTCCCTGTGCACCCGTGGCACGAGGTGATACACGCGGTGATGTGTGTGTGTGGGGGGGTCTCTGCTCACCAAAACCCCCCAGACACCGTTAACGCCCCCACTGAGGGGCTTCTTCAGGGGTGCTGCCACACTGATGCCACTTGTCCACTCCCTGTTCATGTCAACATCCTCCCTCTGAGGTGGAGGGAACCCCCCGCAAGAAAAAGGGGACCCCCTGCAAGTGAAGGGGAGTCCCTGGAAGGGGGAGGGGGTGTCTCTGGGGTCCCAGCCTGTGTTTGGCAGAGCACAGGTCGGAGCAGGAGGAAACACCCGTCCAGGGTGTCACACCTCCAGCACCCATCCCCTGCGCCCTCCTCCTGCTCAGTCACAGCACCCAAGAGTCCCCAAACCACAGGGCAAAGGTCCCCAGCCATTCCCAGAGGGATCCATCCCAGTGTCCCTGAACCATTTCCAGCCCGGGCCGTGCCACAGGGGCTGCTCTCTGCTCAGTCACAGACTGATCACGGGCAAGGTCCGAGCCACGGCCGGTGCCAGCGGGGAGGACGCAATGCCAGCAGGACGCCAGCCTCAAGGCCAGGCATGGGGCATGGTGGCCCCACTGTCACCCCCTCCCTCCCCATCAGGCAGTGAGGAGCAGAGCGGGATCGGGGCAGGGGGGAGGGGGATCACCCAGCTCTGCCCACGCACATCCCCCCCACCCCCCCAGAACACAAGCAGCAGTTTGGGACCTGCGAGGAAGCTCCCACCGAGCTCTTCTCCTCCCCCCACCCCCCAACCCCCCCAGGCAGGAGACAGCTCAGCCCTGCGCTGTTGTTTGACTTTTCGTGCTGTGTTTTCTTTCGGGTTCTTGGAACGGTGACGTAACCCCGGGGCCGAAGCTTTAGACAAACAAGGGTTTTCATCCGGACCTGGGCCAAGCCCCCTCAGCATCCCATCCCCATCCTGCAGGCACCTCCTGCCCCTGCACAGCTCCAGGGGTGTCCCTGCAGAGTCCCTGTCCCCTCTGCCCGGGGAGCAGGAGCTCAGCATCCTTCATCCTCCCCGAAGGAGTGGGGACGGGGACCCGCGGGCCTGACCTCTCCGGCATCACTGGGATTTTGGGATGAGCCTGACCTCGGACTCCACCAAGGTTGGGAACTGTGTTGCAGGAAAAATGAGATAAAATAAGCGATGGGAAGAGCCCGGGGCGCGAACGCGATGTTCTGGTGATCTGGGAAAAGCAAACAGAGCAGTGGGGGAGCCTTGGCAGGGCAGGCGGGAGATAAACAGTGTGGGATCATATTCCAGGGCAGTCTGGGGCAAAGGAGGCTCCGTGCATGGCACAGGGCAGGAGGGACCCTCAGCCCCGTGTGGGTCCCACCAAAGGGTGGGAAGGACCCTCATCCCCGTGCAGGTCCCACCAAACCCTCCAAGGACAGCGGGCAGGAGGGCCCGTTATCCCTGCACAGGTCCCACCAACCCTCAAGGGGCACTGGGCAGGCTGGGGAGCCTCCCCTCAGGCCGGCATTCCCTCCCTGGCTCAGCAGCCCCATCCCAGCCACTCCAAGTCCTCCTGCGATGCCGATCCACCAGCATCACTCCCGGCTCAGGCAGGATTTGGGGTGTGGAAGGAAGCAGGGAGAGAGAGCAGCTCTGCCCCGGCCGGGAACGGGGCTGAGGGCAGCGCTTCCAAAGGTGTATCCCGGCCTCAGCCGAGCTGCCGGGCTGTAAAGCCTCGGGAGTCACGGGAGCAGCATCCCACTGGCTCGCAGAGCCCTTAAATATGTGAGGAATGTTCGTCGCGCCGCCCCTCGCCCCCGCACGGCCCAGCTGCGCCGCAAAACACGCCGGGGCCGCGGCCAGAGGAGCAGAGACCCCACTCAGCCAGGACTGGGGGGTCCCCCTGGCCCCGGGGTCTCTGAGCCATGGGGCAGAGGCGTGGGGGAGAAGGCAAAGGGATGTGGAGCATCCCAAGGCTGTCGGGATGAGCAGATGGGTCTCCTCCTGCTTCCCCCGGCAGCCGGTGGCCCTGTGAGACCCCAGGGGAGCTGGGACAGGGCGGAGGTGAAGCAGTGCAGCCCCTCTCCCGGTGCCCCTCGCCGGAGAGAGGGAGCAGCCAGCCTGTAAACGCCGGGGCCAGGAATATTTGCTTTCCCAGAGCACCTTCCGACCAGCACAGCAGGCACAAAGCAGGAATTCAAGCCTTGGAGGCCAGGCTGGGAGCCAGGCCAGATCATGGCTCCTCTGCAGCCAGTGGGGAAACTGAGGCACGGGGGGACAGAGACAGCCAGCACCGAGGGGCACCCCCGAAACAGGCAGTCCTGCACTCAGCCAGGACCCCCCGCCTCCTACCTCTTGCCTGGAGCATCCCTGTTCCAGAGGGTGCTTTTGGGAGATCCAAGGCTGTGCCAGCACCCAGCGCTGCACATCCAGCAGCCGAGGAGGGCAGAGATGCTCAAGTACAACATCCAAGGCGGAGGGATGATCCCTGTCCCTGATTCCCCTCGGTGGCACAGGGCACATCCCATCTCCGCCAACGCTTCCCTGGGCACCCACAGCCAAATTCCCTCCCCAGCCCTGGGCTCCAAACCCTCTGCCTGCCCCAGCTGGTGAAACAAGCCCTGTGGAGCCTCTAATAAACACACCCCAGGCCAGCAAAAAGCTTCCAGGGGCAGGAAATGTCCATCCGGGGGCAGGTTGGGAGTGGGAGGGATGGTTTGATCACTCCAGGGGAGGATTCTCCTTCTGCTCCTCTTCCGTGACAGCACATGGAGGAGAAAGCCTCCTCCAGGGCTTGGCATGGAGGATGCCAAATCCAAGGAGCCCCAGGACAGGAGGAGCCACGTGCAGGGAGGTGGGGGTGTCTCTGTGCATCCCCTCCCCAAAGCCAGGTCACCGAGGAAAACACACCCCGGGCCAGCGGCACCGGTGCCTGTGGAAGGGAGAGCTGCTGGAAAGGGAAATATTTGGGAACTGCTTTGCCAAGGAGGTGTGGGGGGTTGTTGTCACGTTGGAGGGGAGCCTGGTGGCAGCAGGAACCGGAGCCCAGCGAGGCCAAGGATGTGCCCCCACACCCGGCTCTGCACAAACACACACACACACATGGGTTATCCCGGGATCTCATGGGCTCTATGCCTGTCCCAGAGAATCCCAGAGCTCTGGGCGTTATCCCCATGGCTCTGTTTGCAAACATCCCCCTCCTTCCTTCCTTCCTTCCCTGCTCAGTCCCGTCCCCACAACGCCCCCCACCAGCACCCATTAACTCTTTCCAAAGGTTGTTCCCGGCTCCCTGGTCCTGCTGTTCGACCCTCCGGCAGCTCAGGAGCTTCCCATTCCCTTTCCCACGTGCTTGGAGGGGGGGATTGCCACACAACCCCCCTTGGATCAGGGCACGGCGGTGACCGCCCGCCCTCCTGCCCTTGGCCCGGCGATGGGCGGGACACCCCCCTTCCCACAGTTCTCTGGGATGCAGCAGGATGCTGTTTCCTCCAGCAATCCCAAGCAGAGCCACGAGCAACCCGGAGGACGCGTTCTCCCCCCAAGAAAACACCCACCGTGCCACAGCCTAGACGAAAAATTCAGCGGAAAACTCCCCCCCACGAGCCGTCCCCCCTCCTTTCCCCATCTCTCTTTGTT
>WEKX01000413.1:0-38679 GCA_013390025.1 Pitta sordida
CCATGTACTTTCTGTTACTAAGTTGCTTTTTCCCTTTGTCAGATATGGTATTCACAGAGAGGTCTCTATCTGTATAACCTTGATCTCCATAGCAGCAAGGGAGGCCCACGCAGAACCTATTAACACCCTCGCTGCCAGAGGGAAAAAAACCCAAACTGGGACACCCACTTTTTGCTGAAAACAAACCATGAAGGATTGAATCTACAAAGAGTAAAACCGCAAATAACTCGGAGTTTACTGTAATATTCGTAGTGTGTGTGTTCAGTTACCTGACTAAGCCATGTTTTCTTAAAAGAGATCTGCAAAAAGTGAGGAAATGGGTTTGTTGCCCTTTCTTTTTTAATGATGTTCTAAAAAAAAGTCTGAAATACTATTTTTTTTTTAAATTACATTCAATAATCAGACTTATTTTGCTGTTTCTGGAAAAGTCTGTATATGATTAGAGAATAAATTGCTGGAGATATCAGAAATACTGATATAAATAAAACTCCACCAAAAGGAGAATTGCTATTGTTCAGGTGTTTTAATCTAGTTAATGTCTGTGGATCTCAAGGAGCTGAACGGGGTAATTAAAACTCTCCTAAGTGCACCACAGGTCCTATGCAGTTGTGGTACCTGCATAGCGTGAAGGAAGGCTACTACTTCTTGCTGTGTCCAAAGCCCAGCTGTTGGCACAGATCTCTGCATGGCTTAAGAGGCTGTTGCTGTGTTTCAGCTGTGGCTTTAGTTCAGCTGCACATTCAGGTTAGGAGCCAGGAGAGGCTGCAGTGGTTGTTGCAATCGTGGGTCCTCTGGGAACCCTGTCCTGATGGTGATGGCACTTAATGGAAATATGTGAGGTCATGCAGAATGGCTATGGTCACAGGAGGAAAGCTCAGCCGAGTGACAGAAAGGAAAAAAAAATCCAGGGATGAACTGGTGAATGTGTGGGTAGCACTGAGCCACAAATATGGGGAAAAATTCTGTTTAGGAAGGCTAAGGATTGCTGGAGGAACCATTTTTAAGTGGCTGATGTCATGCTAACATCCTTATTAACAATGCAGAGCCCCTGAATGTAAAGACTGAAAGGAGATTTAAATCCACAGTATTACAGTTTTGTGATCCTTAGACCTCACCACTGTGTATTTATGGCCAGCAGATCTCTGCACAGAAACTTTGTCATCACTGCAGCTCTCATGCTTAGAGGTTGTGTGTTTAATTGACAACACACAGAAACTTTATAGAGATTTTTTCTAAGATTAAATAGTGTTGCAATTGAAAATGAGCCCTCTGAGAGAGTAACTCTAAAGGTCTCAGAGGTCTTGAGAAGTCACATATGAAGAAATTGTCACATTATCACAGAATCCCAGAATATTGAGTTGGAAGGGACCCACAAGGATCATCTAGTCCAACTCACCATCTAACACCCGTGCAGAGAATGAAAGCACATCCCAGAGCGGTAACACAAACCTAGTTCCCTCACAGTCATCCTGTGCTGTTCAGAGCATTCATAAATAATCTGCATGTAAGGACAAAATTGATGCAAACATGCTGTTGTGGTTTATATCAATATCAACCTATGACACATGCATATCACTGGTATAAACTGAATTTTCCATGTCTTGACATGTTTTCAGTCATTACCACTGTTCAGGAAAGCATCTGAGCAAAGCAGCTCCCTGCTGCAATTCCAAATAAATTACTGAAGTCAGAATAGGAGTAACTGGACCTGGGGCAGAGGAAGCAAAGATAAGTGAGACAAGGTGATTGGCTTTCAGCAGAGCCTACAGCAGAGATAAATGCAACAGGGGTTACTTCTTCCTTTTAGGTAAGGTGTGGGCCTACATAAAGACATAAAGGACATAAAGAGGGAACAAGTATGCTGTTACCACCATTAACATGAACAAATTTAATGTGTGCAGCTGCAACTGCAGAGCCTCCACTTTCATGCTACTGGATCTGGCTCCACCAACCTAGCAGAGAAAGGAACAAGAGAAACAGCTGGATTAAAATGGGTGGAGGCATGGCTCCTCAGCCCCTAAATACATAGGGAGGAAAAGGAACTACTTTCTACTTTGGTCCTTCTCAGCTGCAAGAGGAGACTTATATTTGAAAAGATCCCATCTGTGGAAAATCATACTGCCTGTAAAGACAAGGAGTCTTACACACAGGCACAGAGGAGGCAAAAGGAGACTCATGGAGGACTAGTACTACAGTCAAATTTCAGACAGTAAGCATGAATTTTGTTCAGAGGAGGGTTTATAATACATTCCTACAGAAACGGCCCACATATGTTGGGCTGGGGGCCCCAGGTGATCCAAAGAGAAATATAGATAGCATTCAGCAAACACTGTGTCATGTTTCCTTCATTTTAAGTTTAAATTAGTTTCTCTCACTTCTTTTGATGTGTGATTGTGACTGTCAAAGCAATCCCAGTGGTAAAGCTCACCTTGTGCTCCTGCATGCTGTGTGCTTCCGAAACCATCTCAAGGCTGACTTCAGGAGACAGATCAAAGATGTCCCTGTTTGAACTGAGGCAGGAGTGTTGTATTAGAACTCTTGTGAGTTGGATTCCGTAAAGTTTACCACTCACCTTAATCAGCAGTTTTCAATGGTAAATATTTGGGTTAGAAATAGCTTTGTCCCTAAGATCACTAGCCCTTAAAAACAAAGGGGTCCAGGAAGGATGGATGTACTTCAAGAAAGAACTCTTGAAGACACAGGAGCAGGCTACCCTGATGTGCCGAAAGATGAGTCAAAGGGGAAGACGACCGAACTGGATAGGCAAGGAGCTTTTGAAGGAACTAAAGGAAAAAACCAAGGTGTATCACCTTTGGAAAAAGGGGGTGGTAACTCAGGTAATATTTAGGAATGTTGCTAGGTCATGTAGAAAAAAAATCAGAAGCAAAAGCCCAGATAGAACTTAAATTGGCTGCTTCTGTGAAGGATAATAAAAAATATTTTTATCAATATATTAATGGCAGAAAGAGGGGCTAGGACAAGATCCACTCTTTATTGGATGTGGAGGGGAACATAATAACTAAAGATGAGCAAAAGGCAGAGATACTTAACAACTTCTTTGCTTCAATTTTCAACAGTAAGGCAGATTGTCTTCAGGACAACTGGCCTTCTGAGCTGGTAGATGGGGTCAGGGGGGGCAACATAGTCCCACTGTAGTCCAAGAGGGAGCAGTTAGAGACCTGCTAATCCACTTGGATCCTCACAAGTCTATGGGACCAGATGGGATCCATCCTAGAGTGATGAGAGCTGGCAGATAAGCTTGCTAAGCCACTCTTCATCATTTATCAAAAGTTTGTGATCACTAGAGAGATCTCAGATGACTGGAAGCTGGCTAATGTGATGCCTATCCACAAGATGGGCCAGAAGGAGGATCCAGGAAATTACAGGCCTGTCAACCTGACCTCAGTGCCAGGAAAGGTTCTAGAACAGATCACCCTGACTGCAATCACACAGCACCTACAGGCTGGCCAAGGGATTAGACCCAGCCACCATGGATTTAGGAGGGCCAGGTCCTGCCTGACCAACTTGATCTCCTTTAATAACCAGGTAACCTGCTTGGTGGATGAGGGAAAGGCTGTAGATATAGTCTACCGGGAATTCAGCCAAACATTTGACACCACCTCCAACAGCATACTCCTGGAAAAGCTGGCAGCCCACAGCTTGGACAGGTACAGTCTGTGCTGGGTTAAGAACTGGCTGGACGGCTGGGCCCAGAGAGTGGTGGTGAATGGTGTCACATCCAGTTGGCACCCAGTCACGAGTAGTGTCCCTCAGGTATTAGTGTTGGGCCCAGTCCAGTTTAATATCCTTATTGATGATCTGGATGAGAGGATGGAGACCACCATTAACAAGTTTGCAGATGACACCAAGTTGGGAATAAGTATCTATCTGTTAGAGGGCAGAAGGTCTCTGCAGAGGGACCTGTACAGGCCAAATAGATGGGCTGAATCCAATAGTATGAAATCTAATGAGTTTAAGCGCCGGGTTCTGCGCTTTGGACACAACAACCCCATGCAGCACTACAGGCTGGGGACAGAGTGGCTGGAGAGCAGCCAGACAGAAAGGGACCTGGGGGTACTGGTCGAGAGGAGGATGAACATGAGCCAGCAGTGTGCCCAGGTGGCCAAGAAAGCCGATAGCATCCTGGGCTATATTAGGAATAGTGTGGCCAGCAAGACCAGGGAAGTGATTCTTCCCCTGTACTCAGCTCTGGTTAGGCCACACCTTGAGTACCATGTCCAGTTCTGGGCGCCTCAGTTTAAGAAAGATGTTGAGATGCTTGAACATGTTCAGAAAAGGCCAACAAGGATGGTGAAGGGACTGGAGCAGAAGTCCTGTGAAGAGTGGCTGAGAGAACTGGGGTTGTTTAGCCTGGAGAAGAGGAGGTTCGGGGTTGACCTTATTGCTCTCTACAGCTACCTGAAAAGTGGTTGTAGCCAGGTGGGTGTTGATCTCTTCTCCCAGGCAACCACTGACAGAATGAGAGGACACAGGATCAAGCTGCACCAGGAGAAGTTTATGCTGGACATTAGGAAGAAATTCTTAACAGAAAGAGTGATTTGCCATTGGAATGGGCTACCCAGGGAGGTAGTAAAGTCATCATCCCTGGATGTGGCACTCAATCACAGAATCACAGAATCACAGAATATTATGAGTTGGAAGGGACCCACAAGGATCATCTAGTCCAACTCACCATCTAACACCCGTACAGAGACCGAGAGCACATCCCAGAGCGGTAACACCAACCTAGATACCTCACAGTCTAGCAGGCCACTCCGAGCCGGAAGGGGCCCAGGATCATCCAGCCCTACACCCCCCAGCTAGACCATGCCACTAAGCTCCTCGTTTAGTTGATGAGATGGTGTTATGTAATAGGTTGGACTTGACGATCTTAAAGGTCTTTTCCAACTTAGTTAATTCTGTATTTCTGTGATTCTGTATAGTCTCTTCTTAGTTTTTTTCCAAGAATATCAAAATATCTTTCATAAGGTTTTGTGATATAACCCCTCCTGGCAACTTAGCAGCACACAGCTGCTTACTTGCTCAATCTCCCCAGGAAGATGAGGGACAGAATTTGAAAAGTAAAAGTGAGAAAACTTTTGAGCTGAGATAAAGATATTTTAATAGATCAAGTAAAAGCCCCATTCACAAGCAAAGAAAAAGAAGGAATTAATTCACCACTTCCAATTGGCAGGCAGGTGTTCAGCCTGCCAGAGAAGCAACATGCCTAATGGTTACTTGGGGAGACACCGTCATTTCAAACATCTTCTGCTTCCTTCTTCTTCTCTCAGTTTTATATACTGAGCATGACACCATATATTATGGAAAATCCCTTTTGTCACTTAGGGTCAGCTGTCCCCTTCCAACTCCTGGTGTACCCCAGCCTCCTTACTTCTGGGGAGATGTGAGCAGCAGCAAATGCCTTGACTTGGTGTAAGCCCTGTTCAGTGGGAGCTAAACCCCCCCTCTGTTACCAACACTGTTTCTAGCACAAATTCAAAACACAGCTATATACTTGCTACTGTGAAGAAAATCAACTCTTCCCCAGCCCAAACCAGCACAGAGGGGAAGTAAATGGTGTTATATAAATAAATTATAGTTGGAAGGAAAATACCATCACAGGTTTTGTTTCAGCGTAATCTGAAAACACATCACAAACATTCCCATCAACATTTGTCAAATAGGAACAAGTTATGAGGTCTGAGACAGAGAACACAAATTGCTACATCCACCAGCAGATTCCCTGACTGTACTTTATACCATTTCTGGCTATTAAATTAACTAAAATATTTTTGACTATGGGATACCAAAAGCAGGGCACCTTGACATTTGTTTAAACTTACACTGGGAATGTTGCATATAATATTTCAAGAAATAGAATTTAATGTTTTTAAATTAATCTTTTGTTTGCTTAAGTGGAAGAACACCCACTAAATTTCTAGCATAATGCTGTCTCGTGATAGTTCATAAGCTTTAAACCATTTAGTCTTCAAAATTAAAGAATTTAAAACTGTCAGATAGCTACTCTCACCTATAGAATGAATTAATTTATTATGCTCTTGTTTATTCTGTGAAATTCAGACAGTCAACATCACTATGATTTCAAATTATTTTCACATTTTGATTTTAGCAAAGCTAGCCATATCTGTTTTCCTTACTGAGCTTTTCTCAAGCTGTTAAACTCTAGACACACAATAGATAAGGGGTCAGCCTTGCATTAACATCACTTACTTAATATTGTCTCTGATATACCTTTTTAGGCCTGGAATCCTCATATGCTTTTGCTTGATTATGTATAGTTTTCTCTTGAATAAAAAACAATCACATGAGATGTTTTGACAGAATTGGGCACCTGGTTCCTTAGATTATAATTTAGCTCTTCAGTATGTCAGCAGAGGAAAAAGAGGTGTCTTCTGCCACTCCAGATGCTATGTCACATAGATAATAGCCCATTACAGCTACTAGTAAAGTAATAGCTCAGTGAAGAGATCTGTGTTATGGAGCTAACCTCAGCTGACAGAGCATAGAGGAGCTGCCATTTGGGTGAAGAGTGATGGGGAAAGGGGAATGTTCCATTTCTCTCTTTTAAAGGAAGTAAGAAATTCCAGCTGAAGAAACCTACCTAAATTCTTACTGTGAACAACAACAAACTTACATTTTGGTTGGCTCTGCGGGTCTGTTATTGTAGTGGAACCTTGTAATTACACGACATATTATGTCATTTACCCTAAACTGTGGTTATGTTTTGGCTTGAGGTCCATAGACCTCTAGATTTAGCTGAAGATTATAATATAAGGTTGCTGTGGGAGTTTTTTGTGTATGCATGTGTGGTTTTGTTTTTCCTCAAGCAAGAGATTTCCTTTCTTTTAATGGATACTGTTGGGCTCTTATAAAAAGGTCTGCATGGAAGTGCTGTGATCTGCCTCCCACTCCATGCCCCAGCAATGAATCAAGGCATACGTATTTAGGATCACAAAAGCGAGTGGGAGGTATGATGCTACACAGTAGATGGCACAGAAACTGGTGTAAGGCATTAAAACCAAATGGGAAAAATGTTATTTTAGACCTTCCTAAGGGGAGCTCTTTGACCCTGCTAATTGATAATAATAAAGTGTGAGATAGGGCAGACATCAGTTGTTGTAAAACACACATCTGCAAAGAAAGCTGAATAAAAAAAAAGGTAACTTTCAAAGCAACTGTTTACATCTGTATTTGCAATGGGTCTGATGCGCAGTGAAACTAGCTAGTGCACCATAACATTTGTAATTTATTGCAGCATCATAAGGCGATCTTATGTGGACAGAAGACAAATACTGCAGACTACATCAATCAGAGCATTCTTTGGAAACAAAAGAATTTTTCTTCAGAGAGCTCATTAAGTCACTGGAAGATACTGGCTCCTCATGAGTGGTGTTCCAAATTTCATTGTCAACTTGCAGTAGGAGCTGTTTATGCAGATGTCTACTGACACTGCTCTGCTCAGAGCCAAAGTAATGCAAGAAATGTAATACAAGGTGTTTTGAGTCAACAGCTCTGCAGAGACAAAAATGAGCATAACACGCTTAGGGTGTTGCTTGCTGCTTGCAAGAGCAGCCAGTCTAAGAAGTGGACTGTGTCCTGAAATGCTGGTAGATCAAAACATATGATATTCAGCCATTAATGCCCTGTATCATGGTGCAAGAGAGCAAGGCATACAACAATTCCAGTGTGTGTATATGTAACATTTGTTTATCAGGTCCTAAAGGACTTCATGTTTACCAGCATAAGAGGTCTTTCAGGAGGTCATGTTTTACTGTTTGGAGGCAGATTGTTCCTCTAATTTGCTTTATGGTCGGTTTAAAGCATCTACAACTGCTGAACAAGGCTTTGGGATGCACATCTGACAGAGGACAGTTTGCCATGAATGTTACACATGGTCAGAGTCTTCCTATATATTTTAATTTTAAATTTAAAGGTTTGATACCTGACACTGTGTAAGGTTGTAAAGCGTGTGCTAAGAAATAACTAAAGCGAGTATTGCAGCTGTGATTGTAAATGAAGATCATTGCATCATCTCAAGCTTGTTACTAATTGGAATTATGGGAAGGATATCCTGCTTCATTTTCACTGGGAGATAGACAAGGGAACACCAAGTCAGGAGAATTCACTCCATTCTAAATTGCTGATAAATTAGCCTCCGGGCAGTACATCTTTAAGCTAACTCTAGCGAGTACAGTCATACCTCCCTATTCGCAGATTGCAGGTCTCCGCCGAGTCCCGCAAAACCTTTAATCTGTGCACACTGGCATGCCACTACTATGCATATAGGCCACGCCCATTGCTTCATCCCCCACCAATCCAGGGTGCTGGGGAGCGTTTTTGGAACCTCCACACGGCCTCTCACAGCACAGGGGAGCAAAAGGAACCATTTCTGAGCCCTCTCTGACTGGGGAGACCCCCTGGGGAATCCCTGGTCTTCTCTTCTATCACACTGCCGCTTTTGCCGCTGCCGCCACTAGGCCATTGCCAATGCGAGTGGAGAAACTTGCCCTGGGGCTGTGGCGGAGCAGGGGTTGGTGCATGCTTGGACTGTGTCCCTGGAGGAAGCTGCCGTCTGCTGGGATGACCCCTGTGTCCACTGGCTTGGGCTGCCATGGACCCATGCCACAGGTGATCTTGGAGCTTGGGAACACTTGTAACTGCAACACTGCAACAACCTGAGACCCCTTATGAGGGCGGGTGGTGCTAGTGGCAGAGGTTTTTTCCCTTTAAAAAGGGAAAAAAGTGGCGGCTACGACACATCCACCAGTCCATATCATCTCCCCTGCCTGTAGCCATGGAAACAGTAGCACACAGACACACAGATGCAAACACACACAGGCAGTCCCCACTTGCAGTTCTCGAGTGCTCTCTGGAAAGGTGCTGAAGGGGACAAAGGGACAATGGCTTGAGAGTACACACGGGCGGGTAGGGCAGTGGACAGTAGCTCCAGCCACAGTCCATGTGGAGGATGATACAGTGCTGTGGGAGTGCTTTCCATAGGGTGATCTAGGCTTAGAATGACAGGGGAGGACGTGACTTCTCATGAGCCTGCTGGATCTTGGTGCCTGCTTGCGGCCCGGGGCAGCCGGGGCACCCAGCACTGATGCATCCCTGCGTGGGAATATAAACGCCATGCAACCTCTGTAATACTCGTAAGAGAGCAATGTATGGCTGTCCTCAGTGAGCGAGAGGTGCTGCCTGCCTGCCCCGGGGGGGCATGCCAGTCCTGCCCCACAGGGAGCGCTGATGCTGCCCCGCCGTGCATGCGTTGACCAAAAATATTTGTGTCTAACTGATTAATTAATTTTTCGCAAATATTTGAAGCAGTGCATAATTATGCACAAATAGCCGAGGTAAGACTGTATTCACTTTGGTGCCTCCTGCTGTGATTCTGTCCGGGGGAGGTTTACAGAGAAGTGTGAGCTCACACCTTCAGATATGTTATAGATTTCATGTTTCATGCTAGTTCCAGTTGCTCTGAGCAAAGGTCATAATAAACTTCTTTCTTGAAGGCAAAATGAATGTGTCTGAAAAGACTGAAATGATGGGGAGGATAGATGCAGTTGCAAGAAACCAAAATGCCTTTTGTGGGTGCCTCTTACTGTGTCCTCTTTGAGGTTAACGTCTTGCCAGACCTCATCAGGGGTCTCCTACCCAGTCAGACCATAACATTGTGAGGTTCGAGACACTGGAATATCACAGAGGAAGCAGAGATCTGTCTAGCAGACCTGCAAATTGCAGGTTTCATGGCCTTGATATATGCCTTGCAAGATAAAGAAAGCCCTTGTTTGCCAATGGAGTGATGTAAGGCAATTTCACAGTTTAATTTCTCACTCTCCCTATGGAAGATGGAGATCAGTCCTCCTGTGGTTAATTGAGAGGCCATGATTTGCCAAGACTGCCTTTGTAGCGAGTCCAGGCAAGAGGCCAAGGGTGCCTTCTCCTTCACCTTGCAAGCTAATCTTCCCCAGGAGTCTCTGCAGCTACTCTGTTACTTCTTGCTGATTTTTGACACAAGTTGCTCTAACAAGGTAAACACTGTTATGATTCCAGCGACAGATGTGCCCAGGGAGCTAGATAGCATTGGGTGTTCCTGAGGAACTTCACAATAAATCCAAATCTGAACAGGGCCTATCTCAAGCCCTCAGCCACAGCCACTTTCTTTCTGAAGGATCCCTTCAAACACTTAAATTGAGGTTTCTACTTCTTTGTTCTAGTGAACTGGAATAGCAACAGTGATTTTCTCTGCAGAAACAGGACATGGTGACCTGATCCCCAGCACCACTGGGAGATGCCTGTTCAGTCAAGCTGCTCTTTCATAGATTTCTTTCTCTTCTATAACCAGACTTCAATGGAGGTCAGTCCTCTCCCCTGATTTCCAGTCCCATAGTCCTAGAACACACTTGCAATGCCTTAGTTTTTTGAAAGCTAGGTTATTTCTCTTGGCAAGGATGTGATGAGTAATAGATTCCTTGGCCATAGGGAAGAGAGTCAGCCTTGGCCACTGAGGATGCAGCAAGTGCAGTGAGGTGGAGATTTTTTGGCAGTGGTGTGTATTGATTTGGGACACAGAACTACAATGAAGTTGTATTGGAATAAATGTCTGAGTAGCAGAAACAGCTTGAGAAGGAAGGATAATATAAATATCTTTTGGGCTGCTCACCTGCTAAGTTTTTTTTTAATAATGGCCACTTCCCACTCTGGAGTGGCAATACAATCAAAGTCAAGACAAGATGAATAGTGGAGAGGATAAGTCTTGGAAATGAACTCAGGAAATTCAGTCAGGAATCCAGCTTTAAGAACATATTATTAGTTTGCACAAGTGACAGAAAACCCATTTAAATTCTGCCCTTTTTAGTTAAAAGAAATGATAAATCCTTAAAAAAAAGGTTTAAAGCTCAAGATCTCAAAGACTCTAAAACTCAGACTCCTGATCTCAGCACTAAGAAGCCATCCCACATATTGGTCCTCCTTTTGCTGTGACAGCAGGACCTTCTCTGAGCCACACTATCTATCCTTGTTTTCCTTCATGGCAAAGTCAGTCTCTTTGCAGGTTCAAGTGGAGTTAGAGTGTCCTCCAAGGATTGAGAAGAGGTGTATCTGTGGCAGTTAGGATGCACAGTGTCCTTGGAGGATCTTAGGTGGAAACCATAATATAGCCTAAGGCTGTCTTGTGTGTTTCTCATGTAGCCTCCCACTTTGGGGATTACACTGGCTGCTGTAGCTGGGGGGTGCCCCTAGAGTGTGTTTTGGCAAAGCCATGCTGACAAGAAGTGTGGGGGCAGTCCTAAAGGCTGACTGCTGGGCACAGAGCCAGTCAGGAGACCCGGCTCCCATCAGATACTCCCAGAGTGAGAAAAGGTAAAGACATTTTAACAAATTAAGTACTTCTCTGATCAAAATAAAAGAGTTCCTGCTTCCAAATTTTATTTTATAATGGCATGTTTCTGATTTTAGGTCATCATCCCTCATGATCCAAAGGATTACATTTTTCACTTGTAACTACCCTGTTCAGAGAGGTTTACTTTGCTAGCAAAGAAAATTGGTAAATTATTCTAAACAAAGAGAGAAAAGGAAACCATTTTAAACCTTGGTCTGCTTGGACTCCACCAGATGTGAGGGCCGGTCCTTAGTGGGGAACAAACCTTGCCCTTTGATAGGATCCACAGAGGCCTTGAGAAGGGACTGCGGGATTTTCTGCCTCTGAGCCCCAGCTGTCACTTTTTGTGCCACTGGGATGAGCTGGGCCAATGGCAGCTTTGCTTTCACTGTGGATTTCATGCAGGAGGTGTTCCAAAAACCTGCTGATGGTAGCAGATTTAAACTCATTGGACTGATGCATTGAAATGACCTCTGGAGCAAACCAAGCACATTACCTACCACTTCCTTTCTTTCATAGGAGGAAGCCTCTCAGAGTACAATAGTTCTCATTGTTGCCCTAATTATTTACTCAAGACACAATTTTGTTCTATTTTGTGCCTTGTTTATGTTTCGTAGTTCAGTTCCTTTCCTTACTAAAATTCAAATCTTAGCGTTGACATGCTCATTCTGTGACATGGGAAGCCATATTTCCTTTTTGCAAAAAACTGTGCGTCTTTGAAAGACCTGCTTGAATTCCCTTCTGTGGATTCAACAGCTTTTTATTAATAGCTGAGAGGCAAATCTTTAGTACTTCAGTGTGGGAAAGGCAGCATCCCTTTGTATTACAGTCTCTTCTGATTCTAAACACATGTGGGATGCCCTCTATGAAGTGAGAAAGAAGAGGGGTTTTTTTTAACTTAGTGAGATAAGCAATTTGCAGTGGCACAGCAAATCTGCTCTCTTAAGAACATGGCACCATTTACAGTGGCTGGAGAAAGAGATTCAGCAGCAGATTAGTGCTAATTTCTCTTCACACAAATAATGGCACTGATGACTCTTGACCACGTGACAGGTTTGTGAGTGATGAGCCTTGAGACTCCAGTAGTGACACTTTTCTTTCTCCACACTGGTAAATTATTCATCATTGGTGCAGCCCTGGGAAAACATTAAAAAAAGCACGAGAGAGAGAGACAGAGAGAGAAAGAGAGGAGGGATTATGTTGCTAATGATAGAAACTGCTGACAAGTCCATTGGGGTTGGGGCTAATGTTGGGAAAAAGATTGCACTATGGTGGCAGGTTTAGGCATTGTGTTATGACCATTTCAAAACATAACATTCAAAGTTCATTTCAATAATCTTCCCCAGAAATGCAAGTAAGGCTAAGTGTAAACCTGGCAATTTGCAGTCTCCGTGTGTGTGTGCACATAATAAAAGTGCAGGTGCTACTGTTTTGCACCTTGGTCTAATGCTGTTCATTCTAAGGGTTTTCACCCTATTTATGTGAAAATTCCACTCTGCTTTCATTACATTCCTTATTTGTAGTGCTTCTGAATGAAAAATGTTAAACTTTTTCTTCATTCCAGCCCAGGAGTGGATATATCTGAAGTGAGACAAAGAATTTCCCTGATAGAGAATTTGTGGAAAAGTGAGTTAGGGTTTGCGGAAACCTATTTGAATGAAAGAACATTGTTCATGTGAAATCCCACGACTGCTCCTGCTGATATGTGCTGTGGTGCTTGTGAATCACCACAGGTTTGAAGTGTGAGTTGCTGAAGCACTGATTAACCAATACCAAACTTGTCCAAGTAAGACAACGGGCATTTTACCTGCCTTTAATACCTAGGTCGTAATTTTCCATGTTCTTCGTTTTTGGTTTGGTTTTGGGTGGGTTTTTTTGTTTGTTTGTTTGGTTGGTTGGTTGGGTTTTTTTGAAAATACACCACTGGTTGCCATTTTTCTCACCAGCCTGCATGCACCAATGATTGCTTTTAACAGACCCCTCTCTGAAGAATCTCTAATCTACTGAAAATTACTCTTTGCTCCCACAGGCACATAAAATAACAAACCAGGAGCACAAAAGTGGTGGCAGCCCGAAACCTGGAGCTGCAAAGTTTTGTATGCAGGAAAAGAAGGCCCACATTGCAAATAGAATGGGATGATCTAATGGGAAGAAGATTCTTAATGCACTTGTACAGAGTACCATGCTAATGCTCAATCATGCAATACTGTTATTAGGTCAACACTGAATATCCTTTCAATAACTGATTTGTGATTTGTCAGGGAAGATGTGATGCTTTTCTGCATTTGGACTAGATGATCCTTGTGGGTCCCTTCCAACTCATAATATTCTGTGATTCTGTGATTCTGTGATTTCTAGGAGTAGGGAAATGGCTCTTTCACAGCAGTACCTGGGATTCCCTGAAGCAGCAGTGAGGACCGCCCCAATCTGCATGTGGAAAAAGGATATCAAATTTCCAACCACTTCAGCTGCTCCATGACAGTAAAGGTGTTATCTAAGCAGATTTAGGGGTGCTCAGTCTGTAGAACACACTTCTATTCAGGATTTGCTAAGATCTTTTCTGAAGGAAACTGAGTTTCTTCTGCGTTACCCACCTCCTCACGTTGAGCCGTGGCAGTTTTTACCCACATCTCTGTGAAGTGTCCATCTCCAGTGCAGATTTCTGAATGTCAGGAGCTATTTCAGTCCTCTCTAGGAATAATTCTTACATCTCCCATCTGTGTCTGCACCTGATGGCTGTCTGTCATGTTGAAGTCTAACCAAGAGAGTGCTCTGAGCCCAGAGAACAGCCTCGCCAACCCTCCACACTGCATATAAATGCACAGCTTCACTCTCCTGCCTATAGGACTGTTCTCTGGGGACAAGAGCTCCTTTCAGATGACTATATTCTGTTCATGTTCTGCATCCCATCCCCAGAAGGCGACTCGATGCCAGATCCCACACTACAGGTGAAATGGTCCCTCTCCTCCTCTGCTTCCTCACGGCAAGACCAGAGGAGAAAAGGCAGTTGTCTTCAGACCCTAATTTAAATCAAAGCACCCCAGGGGATATTGCAGTCTCAGTATCCCACGGGGTCATGGCTGGCTCTACTGGGTTAAGCAGTGATGTTCAAGTTTAGCACAGCTGCTCTCAGATCTGGAAGGGCTCAAAAGTAGAAGCAAAGCAGGCAGTGGGCTGGTGAAGGGAAAACCTCTATGGAAACAAATTAGAACAGGAAGGCAGACAATAACAAACAAAATGATCAATGGGATGCCTTCCCTCTTTGTATTCCCATGCTTTGTCTCATTGGTAGTTCCTCCATTCCTGCTGTACTTGCAAGGGAAAAGAGGAAATAAAATCTCAAAATTAACTCCTTATTGATGAAAGAACAGAAAATACCTCCATAAGTGAACATATTCTGATGCTAAGGTTTTTTAGTGCTCCTCTTTATTTTTTCCTTGTAATGAATTTTTTGCAAAGAATTGCATAATTCAATCTGGTTTGTTTGTTCAAATTTTTGCTTTAAGATAGTAATTTCAGAAAAACAGCCAATCCTCAATTCTACATGTCACTTTTTAAATATAATAGATGGTTCATGACTCAAAATTAAACCTTCATTGGTTTTATATCTCTAGTAAAACAGAAATGAAAACACAAGAGAGCACTGGTTGGCTCCATGTTCAAGGGACCAGAACAGGAGCCTCCTTTCTGGTGCAACCTGCCTTTACGAGCAACAGCAGCATTATATAAACCCACCCAACAGCCCACAACATGATGGGGGCATCTAAGAATTAATATTCTTCATCTACTCCAATTGAGGTATATGCTTCTACCTGTTGCTTTAGGAAAAGGGATCATGGTACTGCCATAGCACACATTCCCATCTGAGTGTGAAGCAATGGTCTCTGTATCTTTTCTCACGGTCCTTGCAAGTAGCTTGCACAGCTCAAAGCAATAATTTTTAATATACTTGAAAGATAAGCACTTGAAAAAGGAGGCAGATGAAACAAGTGCTTAGAGCGCCTTGCGACTCTGCCGTCAAACTATGCAAATTTGCAAAAGAATTGATTGCGAAGTAGAGTAAAGGACAAGTTATAAGCATGTTGTTCTGTTTAATTGTGCAGGTGTTTTCGTATACAAATATTTGTCATCCAAACACTGAGAAATGTTTATTTCTTAAGTCTTTAAACTAGAAGAAGGAGAAAAAGAAAGCAATGGCACAGTTCTTAGGCAGTGGAAGCCAGAAGGAACTCTATTTTTCATTTTTAGTACAATGGTAGAGGGTTTTTTCTTTTTCTTTTTTTTTTTTTTTAGTTTAAAAAAAGCCCAAACAGCAACAAACAAGTTCTTCAAGGTGATTCATAGTGTTGGTACTTAAAGAGATATATGAGCCCAAGGCTACCCATTTAAAAAGCCTGAGAAACTAACTTCAAGGAGAGATCTCTGAGCAATCCATTTACACAGATATGCTGCTGCATCTGGGTGGGTTTGCTTGTTTATGTGTTTTATGGTCAAAGTGATATGAAAATGCTGCAGGATTGGCTGAGTGCTGCTTAAAGTTTGAACTGATGTCAGAAAGTGCCAGGGAAATGATAGGGGAAAGTGCATCCCTTATTCATCTCATGCAATGATGGCTGTTTTGTTTGGAGCCACTGAAATGATGCAAATAGAGCTATTTTTTTTAATGTTTCACAGCAGTGTCTTCCCACGCTCTGATGCTTGAAAGGGCACCCCACAGGCAAAATTTGATTTATGCCATTTTTATTTATATGTGTTTTTGTTTACTTAGCTTATGAAGCATTTTTAAAATATCTTTGTGATTCCCTTACCCATTGCAGTATCTTTGTGCTTTTAGTACGTATAATAGACAAATATTTATCTACTACATGAGCAGCCATTCTGTTCAATTTCTGAAATGCTTAAAATGCATCAAAGTGGTTCAACACCAAAAGCATTTTAAGAAAAAACATCAGCAAAACATCGAGTTGGTTTGACTGATAATTCAATAGGAGCTGTTTGCTCTGGGTATGCTTTTTTTTTTTTTATTATTATGTGTGTAAACAGGAATGGGTGTTTGAATCAAGAAATAGTGGTGAGAAAGCAGAGCTGAGGTTCTACTTTCCCTTCTATCCAATTGCTGCATGAGACACTGGACTCTGGATTTTTGCCCAGGCTAAGGACTGCTGTAAGGTGTGGGGATTGCTGGATCTGCCCTGCTGGCACTGTGTTACTCTGGATAAGGAACAAAATGTTCACTAGGCTGGACTCTGAACCTCAGATATCTCATCTCCCTGCTGTTTCTCAAACACCTTCCCTGTGGGGTGGGTGGGGACTGGGAGGGGACAATATTTGGTATATTATATATATAATCTGCCATCTCTCATGTGCTTGGATCTCAGGGATGCACAAAAGGAAGAACAGGGTATTTATATGGCTCCTTTGTTTCCTTTCCTTAGAGGTAGCAAACCAAAAGTGCATTTTTATGGACTTAGAAGTACTCTTAAATCAATGTGAAGTGATTTGGTGAGAGCTGTATTCAAAATGACATCAGAACAAACAATCAGTCAGTAATCTGCCCTATTATATAACATCAGGTCAACAGTGAGAAAATAGTGAGGGAAAAATCAATCGAAAAAATGTTCAAATTGCCAAGCAGGCCAGCAGTGCTTTGTCTGTAATCTGCCATCTATAAGGAAGAGTTATTTAGGGATCTGCTTACAGCAAGGGAGTAAGTTGGACCAGACTAGCTTCCAGGCAAAGCACTGCAAACGAAAAAGCAGAATGTGCTCCCCAAACCCTCACCTTTAAAATGACATTTCCATGGAGTGTGAAGAAAAAGATAGAATTGTTTCCTTTTCAACACTTTTCATGCCAACGTCTGTGCAGATTTATTATTCTATGCCCACAACATACAGGAAACTTGGAGTGGTCAATAAAGTATTTCAGTTATTGCCCCTTATATGATTCTGTTATTTTTTATTTCTTTCTTGCCAGCTCGAGGTAATCTCTTGACTGCTGCCAGTTTGTTTGATGTCAGGACCAGCACAGTGCTAGCTTGACATGTGCACTAAACACACTGACAGCAGCTAGGAAGTTCATTGACAGTGGTATGGCAAGAAATGAATGGACTCCAGAAGCAGTAAAATGCACTCTTAGTACATCACAGTGGAGGCTTCTCTTTCCCGTGAGATACTGGGCTATTACTTGTCTGTGAGACACACTTCAACACATCGTGTCAAACAGCAGAATCATGAGAAAACTTGTGAAGGATTCCCATTAAGGCTAATTGATTTTTAAATACTCTATTATCCAAAGTTGGCATCTAATTATTTCTTTTAAGATCCTGACACATTCCTAGTAGTCACAAGAAGCAATGATTGTTCAGGATGTAGTGCTGTGGTGGGCAGCAGAGCATATGCCTAAAAGACGATGCTTTTTATATATATATATTTTTTTACTGACATGTCTGAGGCTGCTGCAAGAGGAATTGTGGTGCAGTAAAAGATGCATGAGATGAACCGGATGGGAAGCTTGGGGATGTAGTCAGGCTCCAGCTGGACTAAGACTTCTTTACAGAGATCAGACCGTTCTGGCAGATAATTTATTACCTTTCTCAAACAAATCAAGTTGGCCTTAGGGTCATTAATGTTTATATCAAAGTCCTAATTAAGCAAATATAAACCTTATGTTCAGCAGAGATCAAATTTTTAAAAAAATATAATCATATTTTTATAAATTTTTTTTGTATGATTCTTTCTTGTACTTGTATGTATTTCGCATGATTCTTTCTTGTACTTGCCTTTCCCTTTGATTTCTTGATGACAACATTAATCAAGTAACAGCAAAAGAAATTGGATCAAATGTTGGGGATACATCAGGGCCAGCTAGAGTTGTCAACTGCAGCAAGCACAGATTAAGTATGATGAGACATCCAGCCTGACTCTCCTCTGGCTTGTATTTTGAGCAGTTGTTTCTGTCTGTACAAGAATGGTGTGAAATGTCATTAAATCAAGAGGCTGCATTTAATGTGCTCTACAAATGACTTCCCAAGGTATTCGTGCTGTGAAACTCGTGACTGGGAGCTGCTCCTCCCTGCAGGAACCATCGCTTGCATCCCATGCAGCCTGCCACTGAGAGCTCCTCTTGGTATTAAGAAAGTGGTAAGGGAAAAACAAAAGCAAGTAATCTGTGTGATGATTTGGCCCCCATATGATCATATATGAGAACACTGCTCTAAAAAAGGACAGTGCATTTGTCCGCTGCAGAGAGAAGGGACGCAACATACCAGATTTGTAGCAGAGGAAAGACTTCTTCCCATTAAAACACTCAGAAAAATCAAAATATGCTATCTACCTAGACCATCATTGTAAAATATGATCATGCAGCTCATATTTAATAATAAAAAAATACAAATAAGTTGAAACCGCTCAGATTTTAACAATTTGTTCTTTGAGATAGAACAATTTCTTTTCAATATCCTGACTTGCCATTCTTCCTTCTCACTTAATGTTCACTCATGCTGGCTGGCCAAAAATGAAGTATTTCCACAGATTAAAACTGCCTCAAGCACATATGGGTTTGGTTAAAAGAAATAGATGGAGTTTGAAACTATAACTGTTTCAGGAAATGAAATACAGTTTTGCGTTTTTGTAAGGTCTTTAAATATTTTATGAAGTACCAATGTTTGCATGGGTTTTTTTGATTTTTTTAAAGCCCTCTCTTATGTGTTTTATTACATACTTTAGTTGGAAAGACACCAAAAGGAGGGGGAGGAAGAATCTTACACCTATGTACAGAACTGAGCTACCAAACTGTATTACTATAACAGGAATATAAAGACCTAACAGGGGCTGCTGGCTGAATTTATTGTGTTTATTTATTACATATATTTATTCGATTAAAAATACACAAATAGTTGGTAAGAGAACATTGCCCTGGATCAAATGAAGTAACTGTGTTATCTAGGTATGTAATAAAAGTTCTGTAATAGTGTCCTTTAATCTAATTGCCCAGAAGGTCTTCAGGACAAGTAGGTAAGTAGGTAATACCAGACCAATTTTTGCATTCACGTGCGGAGGCACACACTGTAACTACAAAACAGCATGTTGAGTCTGTGTTTTCTCTGGGTAGCAGTAGCAAGAACACTGTGTTCATTTAAATTAAACCAGTTCCTTGGATAATAACAAAGTAATTAAAGAAGCCACCAAGGAAAAAGAGCCAATTTATTTGAATCATGTTCATAAAAACTACAACATGTGCCCGAAGGTAGAAAATAATGTAGTTAAAATGGCAGATTGATGATTTTTAAAAATGCATCTTGATATTAATTTAAATTATTGTCCCTAGTCCGAGATTAATAATGGATGTGAATATTTAATTTTATGATTGTGATGATTCCTTCAGTTAAGTCAAATTCAGATAAAAACCTGCCATGTTTGTTGTAAGTCCTCTCAGTCTCCAAACCAATATATTAAAATCTGGTAATTTTAATATACCTGTTTCCATAAACCTCATTGTAATTGCAAGAGATGTAGGCACTTCAGTAGATGACTGCAAATTACTGTTGTTTGATTCCATGACATGTCAAATGGAGTAAAATTGCTCTTGAAATCATGAGGAACCTTCTATTCTGTATATGGTCCCCTGTCAATAATAACTACGGACCTACACAAGGCAAAAAGGAAAGGTTTGACATTTTGCACATCTCCACAGTCTCACTGATGCTTCTCTGGTTTATTTTTGTTATTCGCTCATTGAATCATGGATGATAAAACACTTTTGGTAGTCATTTCTTAACAGTTTGCCTGAAGAATGGGCAATCCATAATAGCCTAACATCAAACACAAATCAGGCTGACTTATTTAGTTGTCTGTCACAAGGACAAGGTGGTCTTATATGTCTCTTCATTCTACCTGCGCTATCTAATCTCTTAACATGAGGGTGAGGCATTTTTCTTCAGGGAAAGCTCTTACTTTGGGAACAGAGGGCTCCATCTCCAAGAAAGCTTTATAGACTGTGTTTGTTACTGTTTGTTAATGGCAGTAAAATGAGGTTTGAGAGAATGCTGTGGTGCAGAAGAACCACACTGACAACCATAGCAAGTGAAGACATGCAAGTAACCCTGTAAACACCTCCTATATGTTTCTTTGGGCCTTCGACTGAATTAAAAAATGTAACTTGTTTTCCTTGATTTATTAAAATTTTGCTAACACACACTACAGAGGTCTCCTGTGCCCATGTGTCTGTGCAGTAGCCCTCTGTGGAGATTTCCCTGGCTATCCCCACGCTTGGTGGTCCCAGTGCAACTATGGGGATTCCCAAGCTCTAGCAAATTAGACAGCTTGCTAATTGATATTAACACTGCACCCAAAGGACAAGGAGTCAAAGACCTGGGGATTCATGTTAGCATTATACAGTATCCCTGCTTTATAATTTAGGCAGAAATATATAATGCTTAATTCAGGGAGAGGATCTGAGTATTTCAGCAGTACCAAGGCTCAAGTTTTTTTGTCCACAATAATCTGTTCTGAATACAAAATTTCAGTTCATCTGCCAACCTGGTGTCTAAGGCAAGCTCATATAGAATGCACTTACAAGTTTATTCATGTTAATCCAGGGTCACGGGCGGTACAGACACAGGCCAGGCCACGATACCGAATCTGTCTCACTGTCACTGATGGATGACTGGCACAGAAAGTCTGTTGCTGTCAAAGGATACAAGGGAGAAATCCATTCTTATTCTCCTTGATATCTTTGCAGTATTTGGCACTGTTGACCTTATGTCAAGTCTGACAGGTGGCATGAATCCAAAGTAAGTCTTCAACTAGACAAAGACTCATTCTCTAGTCCCCTTCCAATGTCTACATATACCCAGCTATTAAGTGAACTGGATTTAAAACCCAGTGATATACAGATGGCACAGAACTGAACCTTCCCTACATTAGATATACAGAAGTCACAGAACTGTAATTCATCTTCCGTACATACAAATTCTTTGTTATCACTGAGGTTTCTGAGTACTTGGATATGGTCCAGTGCCTTGCTTTTCTAGAATAACAATCTCTGCAACAAGAATAATCTACCGTGATGAAGGAGACAAAGCTTATCAATGCAGCAGAAAGCCAGGCACAAGTAGTATTTCAGCTATGGAAAATACTTTTAGGGTTCTAGTTGTGAAACCAGTAAGAAAAAAATAGTTTTGTGTAAAATAGTACAAAGCAGTTATTGGAAAGATACATGCAGTAATTGTTGAGGGTAAAACAAGACATAGCTCTACAGTCCTGGATATTTAGGTGAGAAATGGAGACTTGATTATTGCATTTCAGTTTCCTTATAGACAGTAGGCAGAAATATCACACATGCTCAAGCAGAGAATCTAAATACTTTCACCCTTTTCCAAATCATACTCTGATAAACTGCGTTATTACTCTCCACCACTAAGCATTGCAGACTGATTTGTGATAGACAAAATTTGGCCCCCAAAACTCATCTGGCTGCCCCTAAAAAAGGCCGTGAACATTGCATAATAAAGTGCTGCTAGGTTTTAATCCAAACGAGCAAGCAAAGGGGAATATGAAACTCTAGACTGCAGCCAGTCACTAGAGGAGTCCCATAGGGATCACTGTTAGGTCCAGCACTGTTCAACATCTTTAGTGATGGAATGGATGAGGAAATTGAGTCCATCATCAGCAAGTTTGCAGATGACACCAAGATAGGGGCAAATGTTGAACTGTCAGAGGGTGGGAGGGCCCTTCAGAGGGACCTTGATAGGCTAGAGAAATGGGCAGATTCCAATAATATGAGATTTAACAAGTTTAAGTGCCGGGTTCTTCACTTTGGACATAACAACCCCATGCATTGCTATCAACTAGGGGATGAGTGGCTGGAGAGTGGTGAAGTGGAGATGGATTTAGGAGTAATGATTGACAGGAAANGGGTCCTTTCCAACACAGAATAACCTGTGAACCTCTCTGCATTTTAAACCACAGGTGTCCCGCACAGAACAAAACACATTGTCAGATTTGCTCGGTAACATTGACTTGGCTCTGTACAAGCCCAGGGTTTGTTTAACTGTTGAACTGAAGTTAAAGACAGGGGAAGTTCTTTGTCCTTAACCACAGCACTAATTGGGTATGAACCAATGTTTACAAAGCTAGAGCACAGGGCATGATGCATACTTCTGCAGTTTTGATCTTTGGTACATAATTATTTCTGGGTTTATTTTTACCTATAAGGCCTACACCACTTTGAATACTGTATATATTAACCATCTCATTGCATTTCTACTTGGTAGATATACAGTGAATCCCTGCTGCATCTCCATTATGACCTCGTGCATTTGCGATGTGAATTTATCACAGTTTTGATTCCACCATTTGCGAAATGTTGCGGCTCGCGCATGCGTACTGACTCTGCTCCACCGAGGGGCGGTGCTGGAGCTCCCCGTGTGGCGGCGCTGGCCCGGCCCCACGGGGACGGCCAGGAGTCACACTGTCCCCTGTTACTCTAAGTGCAGCTGGGGAACTGACCTCCCCCATGGGCGCGCGTTACTGTTTCTATGGCTACAGGTGGGGAAGGGCAGTGTCCCAGGAAAGTGGGGCTGGGCTGGCTACATGCTCACTCCGCTTCCGCAGATGAACCCCCCTGCCCCGCGTAGCCCTGGTGGTGTGCGCGGGACCGCAGCTGAACCCCACGCTGCTGGCGGGGCGCGGGGTCGCGGCACCGCAGCTGAACCGTCTGGCGCAGTCCCGCTCTGGCAGGTGGGACAGCCGTGGCCGGGTCGAGGTGAGGGAGCAGCGGGGCCGCTGTGCCGCGGGGTCACAGCGCCACGGGGACGGGAGAGGGGGAAGCAGCACCAGGTTTTGCAATGTGAGCACACAGTCGCGGCGGCCCGGAGAGGCGGGGGGCTCTCGAGGCAGAGGGGGCTCAGAAACGGGTCCCTTTGTTGCCCCATCCTCAAAGAGTCCAAGGGGAGAAGCAAAAATGTGCCCGGAGCCCTCCAGAGTTCCATGGGGTGGGGCAATGGGCGTGGCCTGCATGCATATTAACGACCTGCACGTCTTTGGGAGGTTAGGGTTTTGCGAGGGCTGTCGCCTGTCCCTTTCCTCGTGATGGAGGGGGTATAACTGTAGTATCTAAAGAGACAAGAGTCGATGTGTACATCTGGCTGGGGGTGAATACACATGGGATGGGTTTGCAACTGAGCAACTGCCAGGTAACCATCTGGTATGACCTGTAAGTGAGGGTGATGTCAAAGTGCATCCTACTTGCCAGGTCCTCTGGAAACTTGCACCTGCATCTCAGTACAGGTCAAATTCAAGAAAAATTGTTTCATTATCTAGAACTACTTTCTTACCCTTTGCCAGAACCCAGGTCTCTCAAGACCAGTTTTAAGACTTGTTTTCTTTCACTCAGGTGTTATTTTTCCTTTGGTTTTTTTTAGTGTTTTTTTTTTGTGATGGACAAAGGCTTTCTTACGTCAATGAAGCAGGTTTGGCTACACTGCCTAACACAGGATTAGCATCTGTCTAGCAGCAGGGACTCCCTGTGACATGTCTCAAGGGCAGCTGTAGAAAGAGTACTTTGTACAGAGATTTTATGCATCTCTGCTAAAGTAACCTTCTGTATGTGCAGTCCATATATACACAGGGTGAATAGTGTCCCTTTATAAAGTATTTCTGTAAAACTCTTTCTCTCACCTCTGCTACCTAATGGTTCTGCTGTTTTTCAGGCTCTCTCTATCCATCTATCCAAGTGAGACAGGATTTCCTGTAAAACTAACACATCTGGAGTTGCCTTTTTATTTTGACTTTCAGTGGGGCAATTTATTCACTTATTTTAAAATATTCCCTTCATGAAGCTCTTACACAAGGTCTACCATTAAAGTTCCTGCTACCTTTGGCAGGAGATGGGTTTTACAAGTATGAAGAGCACCATGAAAAGTCAGTTTCTTTTCCAATAATTGCATCTACCGAGGAATTCAAGTTTTGTGAAAGCCTTGCTGTTCTTTCACATTCTGTGAGCATTTTCTTCAGTGCCAGTATCATTCACAGACTTTTAAAAGAAAAAGGGTGACTATGCTAGTCAAGGTACCTGGGCCCTGGGGGCACCCAGAGGCCTATCTGGCCCTGCCTGTCCTGGGATCCTTTCCCCCACCTGACCATGGTCCAGGATCTTATTTCAGGTCAGCCCAGGGCTACCAGATTCTGACCTGTGCTGAGTAGTAGCTGTGCCCTGCCCAAATTTGCCTCTCCCTGTTTTGCCTTACAGCTGATTTTTGCAAGATACTTCTTGGAAATCAATTCAGTTTTAACCTTGCTGATATGATGATAGATGTTATCATTATTCATAAATCTTTCCATTTATTTTCTAGAAAGAAAAACTCCTGTTACTTATATACTTGGTTTTGCTTTCCTTCTGGGTACAAGATCTGTAGAGTAACTGTACTATGTGAGAGATAAAATCGGGTAAAACACAATGAAGACTTCAATTTCACATTCACAGGTTCACAGGTTATTCTGAGTTGGAAGTGACCCACAAGGATCATCTAGTCCAACACCCAGGCAAGCCCTATTATGATGTTCAAAACAGGATGGAGAATTATATGGATAATATACTGCCATGCNCAATGAAGACTTCAATTTCACATTCACAGGTTCACAGGTTATTCTGAGTTGGAAGTGACCCACAAGGATCATCTAGTCCAACACCCAGGCAAGCCCTATTATGATGTTCAAAACAGGATGGAGAATTATATGGATAATATACTGCCATGCAAATGAGTTTTTCCTTCAAGAAGCTTCTTCCCTATATATGAGCCTCCTTTTCTATACGGGATGCTACAGGCCTAGCATAGGTGTAGAAAACACAGGCAAGACAGATACCATAGCTAACTTAATCTCCAGTGTTAATGGCTTTCTTATTGTTCTTTTCACTGTACTCTTAATACAATATATGATCTCAGGCACTGGTTTTAAGATGTTGAATAAGAGTTCTGCAGAATAGAGTTCTGCATTCACCCTTTGCAGATATTGTTTCACCTTCATTGCCATGTGTGGGATACTGAACAACACAATTGTACTTTATTCTGTACAATTCGTACAATTGATTCTGTACTTCTTGACAGTCACTGAAATCTCATTTCCAGAAATATATGTGTACTAACTTTTTTTGTCTTTGGCAACAGAAGAACATGGCTTTTCAAGACAGAAGAAATAAACAGCAAGCATATCAGGTGATCACAAAGAATACTAACTCAACCTTTGATTTGCAAGGTTTTCTTAGTGGTGTTATTTACACTTAATTACTATCCAATTCTTCTACTAATTTAAGAATGTTGAAATTATTTATTTACAATAATTTATTATTTTAATTTAATAGGTACTTTTGTTTCTATTACTGTCTATGCTTTTGACATCTTCCTTGCCGTGATTCAGACTATTCAGATTATGAAACAGCCACCAGCAGCAGACAAAATAGCAAGTATAGTTTATGATGACTTCACGCAGTAAATAAATAATAGCTGATAAAAACTAATAAAAATAACAATAAATTATATTAATCCAGGGTTTATATGGGGAAAACTTACATTTCAGGTCCAAAAACTTAGAATCTCCCTTTGATAGTTCAGCAATTTTGCCAATTAAAAATTGGAAATCAAAAATCACAATTAAAAATCAAGACTTGTCATGGGCTATGACTCAGTTGTGTCCATGCTATGGATTGCAGCCAGCATTGTGTGGTATTGAACTTTCTGGAACGAAGTAGAGGAGTGAACAAGAAATCCCACCAATAGGGGATTGCTGTGGGATTAAATGCTACCAAACTGCTTCAGACCTCCACCTATTACCAACTCCATCTGAAAGTACAAAATATGCATTTCCTTCCCCTCTGCAGAGTGTCTCAGAAAACTGATAACTGTATTTGGTAAAGTTTGAAACACAGCTTAAGTGAGCATGGATGCCTTCCTGTGTCCTTCAGGAGCAAGCGCCTGGGACACAAACTGGTTGCTGACATTGCCAATGTGTAATGACTGAGGGACACATAGGATATTTATAGATGCCAGAAAGCAGAATTTTAAGCTTGGAGGTAATTCTTACACTTCAAAGCATGTTTCAGAACTAAATATTTAAATTCTCTTTTCCCTAGAGAAAAAGAAAAGAAATAATAAAGTTTCCCCGTGGAAATTTGATTTTGCAGAAACTGCTTTTCTGTCACAAAAGATTTTATTGAAAAAGCACTTGAATTGCTCTGGGTTCTCACATTAAAGTAAGGAAGAGAATATGTATCTTATCTGTTTAAGTATTTCATATGAATGGACAGAAAACTTCAGAGTATTTTTCAAGAACACAACATTTCATTTTCAAGGGCATTTATTTCTTTGCATTAAATTTGAAAAAAATCTGATTTTTTTTTTTTACAGAGTATTTTTTTCAACCTTTAAAAATAAAGTTTATTTTAAAAAAGCAGACAGTTGGACTGTAAAAAATATGCTCACCATTGTTCTATGTAGTAATGTGTGAATGAGGATGTACCAGGACATAGCTCACAAAGTCTATTGTTGAGCATTTTGCAGTAAGGAAAACATCAAGTTTTTTCAGCTATAAGGTGTTCTGGAGAAGGATGTGAAAACCACCAATAGTGTTTTTTCCCTGTGACAGTAAAATCCTCGTTTATTAACCTACAGCAACTAAATCACACTTTCAAAGGATATGGCCAGAATTTAGTAACAGGAAGAACCCCTGGAAAGGAAAATTCAGTGGCAATATAATGATTCCATCTGCTGTTAACAAATACAGACTACCTCTGTAGTTTGATCATTTACAGTGTTAAATATACATGTCCTTCATTTAGACTAAAATTTGTCTCACTGTCTCACTGTCTTCAGTAACATGCACTAGTTCCTGCTCTTCTGTGTTGCAGATCTGTTGCATTGCTTGGTCTTACACAGGCAATTCAAATATTCAATTCTGCAATGCCACATCTGAACAAAAACTCTTAAAGAGATACATACTGATAGGCCAAGAATCTTGAATTTAGATATAGGGAAATTCAGTCAAGTGTAGTGTTACCCAACTGTAAAAGGGAGTTAAAGTGACATTAGTGTTCCACTATTAATCTGTGATCTTAAACAACCTGTTATTTAAAATAGAGATTTTCAGTGTATCTTTAAGTTAAAGTATTTTGTTTAATAAAAGACTAAAAATACATTTTTGCAGTTAAAATGAAGAAAACAAATAACAGTAAAAAATGAGTATTTTTTAAAACTAAATACAGTAAGCCCTCTCCTCTTCACACCTCACAGATAGCAACTTCACCTCTACACGGTTTGATTTTTCAGCGATTAATGAGGCCCGTTTTGTGGCTGTGCCTGCGTGAACGGACAGTCATGAATATTCAAATTAGACAGTCATGAATATTCAAATCAACCCCCATGCCATGTCGCACAGACCATGGGTGCACTGTTCTGCCCGCCCTGCTGTTCTCGAAGCCAGGCGGTCGCAGTTTTGCTGGTGCCATGCTGACGCCACGCGGGGCCCACCACATTTTGCTCCACTTGGAGTGAAGCGGCTGTGGCAGGTCTGCCCAGCGCCACACCTGCCCCACTCTGCTCGGAGCGAAGAGGCTGCGTGCAGGTATGAAATATTCACTCTCAGGTTAGACGTGGAGTCGGAGACTTTCTTGGTGTAGGTGTCTATCCTGAGTGTGAAGAGACCAGGTCTACCTGCCCAGAGAGACAACAGGACAGTGGTGTCAGGGGCTTCCTGCACCCATGTCCCTGGTTGAGGACAAAAGGGGTTTTTCCCCAGCGTGGGGTGGCCACAGGCACTGGGAAGCGCTGACACAGACATAGATACACAGCAGGGCAGTGCCAAAACAGTGATGGAGTGCTGGAGGGAGGTGTGAGGGTACAGGGCAAATTTGCGTATTAGTGAGTTGACATTCTACGTGGACAGAGGGCTTTGCAGAAGGGCAACAAGACCTGTGGTACCGTGGTATTGGAGCAATATGTAATATGTAGTAATACGTAATACGTAGTAAAATCTATAATACAAGTAAAACTGGAAAATGTTTGTCATCCCTGACTAAGAGGTTGTATTGAAGGAAAATATGAAGGTTACTGAATGTTATCTTGGAATAAATAGATGAATATGCAGTTTTCTCAATGGTATTATAATTAACATTGTCATTTTAACTTAGAGCCAAATTGAAGCATGATGCATACAGCCCCTTAGGGGTCCTATGACAAAACTGAACAGCTAAGAACAAAATAACCTAGAGAAAGAGCAGGGCAGCAGTCCCGCTAGCTGGCAGAAGAAGGGGCTGCATGGGATGGGTGGCCTGGGCTATACAAGGGTTTCAAGGGAAAATGAGATTCCTTGGGGAGATGGATCAAGGGCATGAGGATTTGAGAACCACTACATCACACACAGTGCTGCATTTGCTTGTGACACATCTAAAATAGTAAAACTTCATCAATTTGTGCCATGAACTGTAGGCAGTGTTGCTACAGGTAGTAAAGTGTGTGTGAAAGGTATTGTTATAGGAGATAAAGGGGTTTGGCTGCATTAAGATTTCGAACTTCAAGTAGGCCATAAAATTCACTTTGGAGAGAGAGCTGAAACTACATTTACATCTCTACTGAAACTGGTGGCACTTCAGCAAGTGACTTGTGAGCCTTGTGTTTGTATCCTTTCACTCCTAACGACATCAGACTACGTGCTTCTTTTTGTGTCCTGTAGTGATGTTTAGACTGGATGTTAGGAAGAGCTTTTTCACAGAGTGATTCCTCAGTGGAATGGTCTGCCCAGGGAGGTTGTGGAGTCGCCATCCCTGGAGGTGTTTTAGAAAAGACTGGATGAGGAACTCAGTGACATGGTCTAGATAATGGGATGATTGGATGGAAAGATGGTTATAAAAGAAAAAAAATACGACACATCCTTTAGATTGGCTCAGACAGATAAAACATGGTGCTCATGGCATCAGGATTACAGGTTCAATCTCTGTATGGGCATTCACTTAGAAGTTGGACTAGATGATTCTTGTGGGTCCCTCCCAACTCAGAATATTCTGTGATTCTGTGTGATCCTGTGAAATGTTACTTACTTATATTAGCAATATGTGTGACTTCAGTCATTATTTTCTGTTAGACTAAATGAGGACTTTAATGGGTTCTTTGAAATTCATCATCCAATCTTCACTCCAGTCTACATGCCATTTATTAGTCTCAATCTTATTAAAGATCAAGTCACATTATGTTCTAGCATTCACATGAAGTTTAAGAGTTTTTTCAGATTCTAAATTTCCAATTTAAAACTGAATGCACAGGACCTGAACATATTGTCCCATCATTACTTCTTTCAGTGTGCTGAGACTTATCACCTCTTTGGCACACCTAGTTACAAAGTGGTAACTAGATTCCTCCTGGCATTGCATTGGGAGCTCTTGATTAATTTCTCTTAATTTTCTACTCTTGAATCCTCTTCTGAGTCCTTAGCTTCCAGTGTCATCTCTCATCCTGCAGTTGTATCCTTCCCACTTCTCGAATGTAAAGAAGCTGTAAAACAGTGGATCCAAACAAGTAAGCAGTCCAGATAATTCTGAGCTAATTATTTTCATCATCAAATGAACTATGTAAAAAATGCCTTCTTCGGAGCATTAGAGAAGAGAAAAATCTTCATTGCATAACCACACTTGGGATCAAAATATTGAAACACAAATATTTTTAGACATTTGTAGATTCTCCTCTGGCATCTGATTTCTGGATTTCCAAGGAGGTGTGGAGGTGATTTATAAGGATGTGGAACATTGCAAAGGCCGAATAATTAGAAATTTAAAGGACTCTCAGACTAAAACCATAACTTCTTGTATTTAATACACAATTCATGGATGAAAAATAAATAAGATTTTGCTGATTTTCAAAATACATTATTTCTTCCCACTTCTCTTCCTCACCAATTTGATCATATTTACTGAGGTGACACATGAACACTTCCCCATTGTGACAGCCATGGTTGAAACACGCAAATTCAAGGAGTGGTTGTAGACAAAGAGAAATGGAACATTACTTAAAAAAAAAAAAATCCCAGACATCCCAGAAAGCAGTCAAATATTTATGCAAAATGAGTGTAGCTTTATACACTGGCACTGAACAACACAATGCTCTGTCTCACACAATACTGTCATTCATGTGTGTACATACTGCCACAGGCAAAAGTCCCACACAACGTATTTTCATACAATTGCTAGCATATTTTATTACAAGTTGGTTTTTTTAGTTCCCCTATGAAGGGTATTCTCATGCTAGAGACACTCTGTGTCCCCAGAGTTTCCTAAAAGAAAGAAGAGTTGCAATATAGAAACTAGAGGAAATTATGGAATGAAACGTGAAATTTCAGTTGTATATAGCATTAGCAAAGAATATTATTGTAGCAATTAAAAAGGAGAAATAATAAAACTTTTTTTCCCCTTAAAAGAATTCAGAACACCCTGGGATCTATTTTGTATTCTCAGGGCTATCATGTAAAAATAAAATCACTTAAAAATACACTGCAAAATCGAAGACTTGTTAGTATTACATTTATGATACACATCATACTAGGACCTTGAAAAATATAAATAAGAACTGGAGCAAACCTGTGCAACTGAAACACGGAGCAGAATGACCTTTCTACCTCAAGAAGCAAATACCTGAAATCATTCTACCCACCCAAGTAACAACTGATATGACGAGAGCAAATGGCCTCAAGTTGTGCCAGCAGAGGGTTAGATTGAGCATTAGGAAAAAAGTTCTTCACTAAAAGTGTAGTCAAGCACTGGAATCAGCTACCCAGGGAAGGGGTAAAGTCACCACAACTGGAGGTATTTAAAAGATGCAATGTCATGATTAGGGTCATGGTTTAGTGGTGGATTAGGCAGTGCCACGTTAATGATTGGACTCAATGATCTTAAGGGTGTTTTCCAACCTACACAATTCTATGATTCTACTTCAAAAGAACACCAAAACAAAAAGGAAAATTTCCAAAGGCTAAAAACTTGGGAAAGGCTAAAGAAAAGCATACGAAATGTTTCACTTCAGTTGTTTTGAATGTACATAGTTGTTATGCAGAGCCATGGCTAAACACAAAGCAATGATATGAGTAAGTTGAATCCTGGACTGTGGACTTTTGTTAGACTGAAGCCCTGTGCACAACACGAGCAGCCTTTCCAGGACAGTGGGAGTGGTAGTGCCTGGCCTCAATGTTCCTTGTTTCAGCACCTGGAAGTTCTGTGAGTGAGGAAGGAATCAGATACACCAGAAAATGATGTGACTCTTCCTGTTCTATCCTCCCAAACTGGACTGCTCCTCTTCACTCAGCATGGATAAGAAATCAGAAATATGGAAGCGTTGTCTGGTTATTTCCTGTATAAATAGACTGATAATTTCCTGAGGGGGGAAAAATATTGTCTATGAAACACCTAGAGAGGAACCAGCTGTTTGTTCTTCTCTGAGATACTAGAGACAATGAAATTATAAAATCTGCACATAAGACAGTCTGTGTCATAAATGAATAAAACATTTTTTTTTAATTCCTCTGTGGGTACTTTTCTGTGAAATGCAGGTGTCCTTTCCATTAAAACTCTCAGAAGAGGAAAAACGTACACTATTCATTATCATAGGCACAGCATTAGCATAGAATACATTTCACACTGTGGATCTTGTCAAAATATCTGTTACTCTGCAACATCAGCTCTGGGAACATCATATACTACTTGTGCTACCTTGACATGAGTTTCCTATGTACACTATACTCTTGCCTGCTAAACATCTTATACCATGCATCCTCTTCCTCTTTGCAGGATGGTTAAGACTTTTCTTCTTTCCTCTGTCTCGCAGAGTAGCTATCTAATCCTGCTTAAAATCCATAAATCTGTATGAAAATTTCACGGCTTTATTAGAAGGGACACTCTAAATTATTTGAACAAGAACTCCCTTTACAGTTTTTTGTTACATAATTTTTCTCTGACATTTTTCCTAGTCATTCATAGATACTTGTTTTGGGAGGAGCTGGTTTGTTTTGTTAAACTCAGGGCTTTCACATAGATTTCAGTGTTATTATAAAGCATGGAATAGGTAGTCTTTAAAAATGTCTGCTCCTGTAACTTCATGCCTTTTAAATGCATTACACTCCTTTTATATCCTCTTACATCACTTATGATACACCACTATTGAACATACCACACTTTACATTCCTCATGTAGTGACACAGGCCAATTACAACAATGCAAATTAATTAAAGCTACAGGATAAAACTCTGACTCCATTGAAGTCAAAAGGAATTTTGCATCTTACTTCAAAGGAGTAAATATTTCACCCTGATGACCTTTCTGTCCCCCAAAGTCTCCCTGATTGTGCAAAAGGTCCTGGAGAATAACAGGTCTTGGAGAGCCAATTATCCAGAGACAGCCATATACCAAAGCTTCCTCCTCTTCATATGCAGTGGGCAGTCTTCTGCCTTCAGGAAACAGGCCCAGACTGGAAGACGTCCAAGGTGGGATGGAACTGTGGCTCCAAGAGGCAGAAGGTAAAGGTGGAGGAGCTTCTCTGCTGATGCAAGGATGCAACTGGGCACAAAGCAACATGAAAGTCATTGAAGATGAAAGGGAAGGGCCTGAAGCTGTGTTGCAAGTGATGTGAGTGCTTCTAAGCCAAATGTTTCCCAAACTGCTTTTTAAAATTATTGTTCCTGAATAAGGGTATCAAATCTTCCCCACCGGGTGGGCCACACAACTCCCTCCAGTTGCCACCAAGGGGCAGTATGCGATGGCACATTCACAGAATCACAGAATTAGTAAAGTTGGAAAAGACCATAGAGCTCATCAAGTCCAACCTATCACCTGTTACCTAACCTAACCTGTTACCTAACCTGTTGTCATCCTGCTACCAACACCCATCCTACCAATAACACACTACCCTAATATCTAGGTCATGCCACCAAGTACATCATCCAACCTTTTCTTAAACACCTCTAGGGACGGTGACTCCACCACCTCCTTGGGCAGCCCGTTCCACTGAGAGATCACCCTCTCTGTGAAAAAGTTCCTCCTAATATCCAGTCTAAATCTCCCCTGACGAAGCTTAGGACCATACACTCTGGTTCTATCACTGGTAGCTGGAGAGGAGAGACCGACCCCTGGGAATTCTACACATGTCCTATACGTGTCCTACACATTCAGAGGACACGGGATCTTTTGCTTCTACTTTCTACTTTCCATGGGGCTTCTCAACTCAGGACAGAGAGCAGGTTGCTGGCTGGAGAAACTACTCCAGCAGTGAGTGGTAACTCATTCCTAGTTGTTCTGTGTTGCATGGGATCCGTCAGCCTCTCCAAACTCATTTAACAGATGGGCTCTTTCCACATAACAAGAAACAGGGTTCCAGGCAGGGCTAGAGTTGTGGCCTGCCTGATCTCCACCTCATCATGACAGAAGTGAGATGCCACATGGGATCACTAATTACCAACACCACTGGCCCATGATCTTTGAAGCTTTAAAATGTGATCCATAGAGATAGGTGCTCACATGTTCAAACTGGCCAAGGTGACTGCTTCTGGGAGGGTTGTGAAGTGGTCTTAGTAGCCCAGTGGGGTTAGCTGTTCCAAGTGTAAAGCTAGGTTTTGAAGAATGGAAGTCTATTCTTGGTATGAAATACTGAGTGAAGACTATATTTCTCCTTGACATACTTTGTTTCAGTGGAAAAAAATTAGGCATGATCTAGCCTTAATATTGGACATTACAGATCATGGAGACACTGACAAAATCAGAGGATCATAAGATAATTACAAACTGTTGAAAGGTGCTTTCACGGTGAAATACGGGTACTCAGAACACCGGACTGGGACTACTGTTACAGAATCACAGAATATTATGAGTTGGAAGGGACCCACAAGGATCATCTAGTCCAACTCACCATCTAACACCCGTACAGAGACCGAGAGCACATCCCAGAGTGGTAACACCAACCTAGATCCCTCACAGTCTAGCAGGCCACTCCGAGCCAGAAGGGGCCCAGGATCATCCAGCCCTACACCCCCCAGCTAGACCATGTCACTAAGCTCCTCGTCCAGTCTTCTCTTAAACACCTCCAGGGACGGCGACTCCACCACCTCCCTGGGCAGCCCATTCCAATATGCAGCCACTCTCTCTGTGAAAAACCACTTCCTAACATTAAGATTAAACCTCCCCTGTTCTCTGACCAGGGTTACACTCACTGTGAGACTAAACCTCGAGAAGAGAAAGGATCCTTGAATTGGTATTAGATCAAGGCTTTTTGGAGGTTTTTGAGGTTCTTAAGCCTTATGAAAACCTGAATCACACATTGTTCACCTTCCAAATGACTATGTCATTGCCTGAAAGCCTCCTTGGTGCCTGAAGTTCTTTGCTATTTTCATACTTCGTTTTTTGCTGTGGGAATTGAATATGAACAAACAGTGTTCATTTTGGGATTCTTGTGTTGCAAAAGGTCAGGTCCAGTTCCATAGTTCTATATATTCATCTTTACAAAGAAGTCTTTTGTTCAATCTGGGCACAGAAAAAGAATGAAAGCTCTTTAAACTGGTTAAAGACAGACATGGATTCTTTTATCCAGTCAATTTTGTTGTTTTAAGGATAGTGAAGTACCGCATTTGAAAAATATTTGCCTTGAGGAACCTTAGTGAAATCAAAATCAATATACTTTTAAATATTTAAAAAGCTGCCCATGCCATGATGGCACAAACTTTTTTTGTCTCCATCCTGAAATCATTGGAGAGGATGACACAGAAGAGTTCCATTGCATTCTCATCAAACATTTGGATTTTTTTTCTAAAACGCTTTATCAACATAGGAATATATGTACCAGTCAGAAAGAAACTTAGATTCAGAAAATTACTAAAATGGATGACCAGAGTTTATCTATCCCTGACAATCTTATTGATGGAATGCTGGAGCACACAGAAACATTGGATAAACTCTATTCTAGTCCATATCAAGTGTAGAATTGTTGTCTAATAATCCCCTTACAAATACAGACCAAATCATGAGATTCCATAACAGATATTCCATTAATTTTCTTTCTAGTGATTTTGCTAGCTAGAAAGAATAATACTAATTTTTTGATTATTATATGTTTTGGAAAACAGTAAGAATTAGTTTTTCTTCTAGACAAGCACAACTGGGACACCATCAGGAGACCACGATAGATGGCACAGGTTTATTCTAGGTAGCACAACAATAGCCTTCCTTCATGACTATACACAGACCGACTTTTAAAAGGGGATTTCAGGTGCATGCTGATAAAAAGATTTTTAGCCAACAGGGAAGAATATGTCACTAGTTTTCCTGTCAAAGTCACTCCTGGTTACCTCTTGGACTTCTCAGGCATCTGAAGTACAGAGTTCAGTGAACTTGAAATCTTCATCAGCAGCCGTGGATTCAACTGAGCATAACTGCAGGTAGGAAATGTCAGATCATTCTTGGTCACCTTCTACAAAATATCACCACTATGCAATGTACCTCATGGAATGGTCTTTTATAGTGACAAAGCATGATGAATTGGACTGCACGATTTCTTGCCATTGTTAATTTGTGTCATGTGAATGCTCTGCTTTATTTTTTATAAAGACAGCTATCAAGAGACACTGAACTCCGTAAGTCCAGGGACCTGCTAGACACAAGCTTTGTCAAACTGAATATCTTCTGAATTGCTGAGACCACAGCAATCAATAAGTCCATGGCATTTAGTGAAAATGTAGAGTTTATTTTACAGCAGTGTCAGCTGAAAGGAATTTGGAGGTATTCATGGATCCAGCAAGGCATCAATCAGAGGCATTTTGGAAGAAGAGGACCTTTGACTGAAATGCTCATGGTGGGAGTAGGATTTTACTAAAGCCCCTTCCTCTGGATTATGTCTCAGGTTTTTATTCACTGTATTTTGAACAGGTGAAAGAAATTTTTTTTTTAATTCTCATGCTGTAAGCAGTATTGCTTCCACTGTAATTGGCATGGCTGGCATTTTCAATCTGAAGTTGCTCTGTGATGCCCTGTCAAGGAGATGTCTCATGCTAACCAGGTGGTGGCAAGCTGGAGGACAGCAAAAATGACTAGGCTAAACAAGTACCCACTGGTGTCTGCTGTACATTTGCAAGTCCTCAGAGTAGGATGGATGTATGTGCTGAAGTGCTGTATTATAAAGACTGATAAGGAAAATATAGTGCATTGGTCAAAACCCAAGTCCTTTCACAAAGTCATTTGAAAGTCAGTGAGTCAGTCCACTGGTAGCACATGGTCATTGAGAACATTCAAAGCTGCGATGGCTATGTCATCACTTTCCACATGGAATATCACTACTATCACTTGTATTCTACCCTTCCAAAAGTTACCTTCAAACTAAAAGGTTTTGTATCATATTGCATTAAGGATTTGGCTTGAGGAATGGAGTGTCATATTTCTCTATTCCTTGATTGCTGTGAAATATTGATCTCTTAAGATTACTTATGATCATACTTCCTCTTTTGTTCTGACATAAGCGTGGAAACCACTGTTGCTGAAAGGTTGTAAAGCCTTCAAACATGTGACTATATTTTATTCTTGTAAGATGACAGTTATATCAATACATGAGTTTTTTTGATTAAGCGATGCTAGTAGCAAACCTTGTTGGTGGCTTTTATAATGAAAGGCTGAAATATAATAGATAGAGTCATGGAAATGTACTTGGAAATGTAAACTTGTATTCCTTTTCTCACATGTTTTACCCTTTTCTGATGAATATCACCCAGACCCTAGTCTCCTTGACTGTCAAAAGGATTGATTTGCATCATTGGGTAAGGATGGTTCGGCTGCCCAGACAGCGAGCTCCAAAACACTTGTTCTTTCCACTCTTTCTAGGTATTAAAATGAAGTGCTCTGGAGTAATCTAAATTATGCAAATGCTCTTTCCTATCAACTATGCTTCTCATATATTCCCTTAGAGCAAGATTAAAACAGTGCAGAAAGTGAACTTGATATTCCCTCTAAAATGCTATGCACTTAAACTGTACTTTTACATGGCTTTTCTACTGGAATGAATTAGGCAAAGAATTAACCTTGTCAGTCATCAAGTCAGTTTCCGTGACACACAGGGCTGTAACTAAGAATACAGAAATAACAAGAGCCGCACTGCAGTCACCCTCCACTGCTTCCTGCATAGAGTATGTAAAGTGCTTTGGGGTGCTCTGAGGAGATGGACCCAATATAAAAGTGAAGTAATAGCTAAGAAAAGTATTTTTGCCTGGAAGCAAAGGGTAAGGAAATGTATTCTCAGGCAAAAGAAGAGGTTTTATGTTCAAACTCATGGACAGTGGGGAAGCTCAGCACAGACCTCAGACACACAAATTAAGCACTGAGCTGATACCTAGAATGTGTGGCCAGAGCAAGAGTTTGAGGGAAGGAAATGGGCTGCTTTAACGCAAGGCAGAGAAAAAGTGGGAGACCAGAAAACTTGAGTGAATTCAAAGGGAGAGAGCATTTGAAGAGAGATGTGAAAACTCAGTCTGTGTGGTGGTAAACCAGCCTGAACCCCAGAGAACAGTTTCCAGATCTTCCTGTTCTGGCTAATTTAGTCTGGTAAAAGCAGATGATAAATGAGAGCAAGGCAGCCATGTGCTTCTGAAAAGATGATATCTGCCTTTCTGGTGATATATGTGCCTTACCTCTTTCCCTCTTGCCTGGCTATTTACTCACAGACCTGACCATTTAGTAGCAGCCCCAGCCCCAGTAGTTATTCCAGTGGCCAGCTCCCAAACAAAGGGCAGGATGGATGCAGAACACAGCACTTGGTATGTTTCTGATGAAGGAGGACTAGCTTCTTTTCAAGCTGGGGAAATGAGAAAAAAAGGGAAGAACGAATCACACAGAATCACAGAATATTATGAGCTGGAAGGGACCCACAAGGATCATCTAGTCCAACTCACCATCTAACACCCGTAGGGAGACCGAGAGCACATCGCAGGGCATAACACCAGCCTAGATCCCTCACAGTCTAGCAGGCCACTCCGAGCCGGAAGGGGCCCAACGTCATCCAGCCCTACACCTCCCTGCTAGACCATGTCACTAAGCTCCTCGTCCAGTCTTCTCTTAAACACCTCCAGGGACGGTGACTCCACCACCTCCCCGGGCAGCCCATTCCAATATGCGATTACTCTCTCTGTGAAGAACCGCTTCCCAATGTTAAGATTGAACCTCCCCTGGCGTAGCTTGAGGCCGTGCCCTCTCGTTCTGGTGTCGTCAGCCTGGAAGAAGAGGTC
>WEKX01000413.1:38948-58607 GCA_013390025.1 Pitta sordida
TGGATTACAAGGGGGTTATCCTGCACCCCAGCCCCCTCCATGCCACCGCTGGTCCAGTTGTCCTGCGGACAGTTTGTTTTGCTATTGAAAACAGAGGCAAAGTGTGCATTAAGTATTTCTGCTTTCTCCTCGTCTTTGGTTACTATATTGCCCTCCGCATCCAATAGGGAGTGGAGGGTGTTACTGCCTTTCTTTTTACTGTTAATGTACTTATAGAAACTTTTCTTATTGTCCTTGACAGAGACAGCTAGGTTGAGCTCTGTCTGGGCTTTCGCCTCTCTGGTTTTCCTCCTGCACCGCTTCACAGCTTCCTTGAACAGACTCTGACTCACCTCCCCTTTTTTCCAGAGGTTGTACATCCTCTTTTTCTCCCCCAGCTCCTTCAGGAGCTCTTTGCTCATCCAGACTGGCCATCGTGTGTACTGTTGAATGATACTGTTAGATATGAGTGTCTGACAGGGTGCAAGGGGCACGTTAGAGACACTTTCATGGCCTGACCTATGCTGTTATTGAGAAGTCAGCACAGATAGCAGTTGAGATAACAAATCAGAAATGCCATCTCATGATTCACTTGGGCACAATGACATGGTCTCAGGCCTACTATTGTGCCTGGCACTATTTCAGGAACCTCTGTATCACAACTTGTTGCATGGTAAAGACAGGACCATGGCTCACTGGTTACCAGCAGCTCTTCCAGAAGCTCCACCAGTACAGTTCAGCAATACACTTGCTTTAGAAACTCAGATGAGTTCCATATTAGTCAGGCTGTTCATGGAGTAACTTGCTGAAAACTATTCCTGAGGCACACTTAAGAGAGAAGTCAGATTCTCTGAAGCAAGAGCTGAGGTTTTTGCAATTTTTTTTGAACAAGCAAAGAACGATTTCCAAAACTGGAAAGGTTTTAACATTATCGAACTTTCTTCAGCACCCCAGACTTTGTGTTTTGAATTGACTGTGTTCCTACTTGGTAACTCTAAAAAAATTATGCCCTTTAGGCTTTCCAAAATTCATAGACTCTTGTCACCTACCAGAGAGCTCTCTTGTGCCTGGATGTTCACCGAATTGGAGATAAATGTTATATGCTATATACATATGTTATAACCATTGAATCATCAATAGTAACTAGCCAGTTCAGTTTTGTGGTGTTGTTTCCTTGGCACATCAAGTTAATGGAGAAAGGACATCCTGAACACTCTGAATGGGAGTTATAGGGGCAACATTCCTTTTTTTTAGAAGCTTTTTCTTGTGAAAACTTCAGTGCAACTCAGACAAACTGCTGTTAATGCACAGAACTGACTGACATAAACAAAAGTGCCTGTAGTCAGATGGAGGGTCCAATAAGGCTCCATGTATAATTGCTTCCAAAGAATGACTTCAGATGACCTGAAGATCTGTCCTAGAAAATGTATAAATTAAGTAGATATAACTTTAGTATCAGAAACCAAGTACTCCATACTAAAACTGGAGCACACAATGATTCCAAATATTTCTTGCAAGATTGTATTAATTCTGTCTTTCTAATAATGACTGCAACAATGACAGAATCCATTAGTGGTAGGAAAGGACATAAACTTGAGCAAAGCAGAAGGTTCAAGAATTTATTATTTCAAAAGGGCTTGCTTTCCTGAGCTTTTAACAGAATAGCCTCATTTTCATGATATAATGTAGCCAAACTAGAAGAAAAACATATCTCAAAATACTCTTTGTTCTCTGAATGCATGTCTGTTTAACAGCAGTAGCATTGCTATTCTGTGCCATCCCTTGCTGACAAGCTTGTTTAAGTTCCAATAATGGAAAACTATCATGTGGATTTGCTTCAGATTAACCTCATCTTCTTGTCATACTACAGGTATTTTCCACTACAAGAAACAAATATATGGTGATAGGTAAATTATTTTTATAAAGTCTGACAAATATTTTAAAACAGCTACATAGCTGCTGATTTCATTTTAGAAAAAACAATAGCATCACAAAGATGGCATCTGTCAAACGTTTTTGGCAATTTCATCACTAGGTGTTGTCATGACTTTCTACATCTGGCTATAAACAACAAATGGTCTCTTCTGTGTTAGAAATATTATTTTGAATAGCTTAGAATTCTAAACAAATCAATAAAAAGAGCTGAAAATAGTGAAATCACCGACAAAACTAACATTAAGGACTGTAAATAATTTTTCTAACCAATTATGGTATTACAGCTTCAGACTACAATAATTTTGTATCCCAGGCAGGGAGCTGCTGATTGCTTCTTTTATATTTTTCCAGTCAGATGCAGGACCTGGGAAAAGAGAGTTATTCTGAGTACTAGTATCACAATACAGAAGGTATCAAAGCATACACAGGTACACACTTGTAGGGTGTTTATAGTGAGTGATTACCAGAAGAGACACAAAGTCAGCAACATTTCTAGATCTTACAAGGCTTACCTCTTCAGTCCATTCCATCAATAGTAACTTGTGCAACTGAAACTTCAGAATTCTTTTTCAGAAGGTAAGCTCTGCACTTACTTAAAATGAGTAGATGTTGAAAGCCTCTGTTTACATAGAGGTATTATGGTGTGCAGAGTAAATGCCTGTTTGACAAATAAAATATCATACCACTTGCGTTAAATGCTGCAACTGGCTGCAAGATGCTATAGTCTTCTCTCGATTCTTCGTGAGCTTTTCCATGTGTGCATGCGCAGAGTGCCTCTGTCACACCAGGGAGTGGGACCAGCCTGTGCCAGGGGGTGGGGGGTGCTGCGTCTCCACTTACTCCCAGCACAGCCCTGGGGCTGGTCCCACCTTGCTGCTTGTGCCTTCACAGCCCTGGGGCCAGTCCTGCCTTGCTGCTTGCACCTGTGCAGACCTGGGAGGGTCCTGTCCCCCCTTGCCCTCCCACACTATGCCAGGGAGGGGCAGAGAAGACCCCCTTCACTCCCCTGTCCCATCACACGGCACGAGGAGGTGCCAAGAACACCCCCAGGTGCTCCGGGGTTCAGCAGACAGGGCCTGCTTCTTCGCATACGTATGATCCGCCGCTCTTCGCGGAACTAGGCTTTTGTGGCACTCTCCCAGTCCCAAACCCCTGCAAAATTTGAAGGATTACTGTACCTCTGAAATAGGTTCTCATTCCCTTGACAGTCCACAGGAAGGAAATTTACCTTATTTCCATCCTCTCCATAGGTAACACCATCTAACAGTACCAAATGAATAGTTCAAAGGATGTAAGGCTCTGACAGAGACATATTACAGACCACAGTTACTGAGAATAGGATTCCTCCTCTTGTTCCCACCATGTCTGCAAGCTCTGGGCATTGAATGAGCTTGCTCCTTCAGCTCATGAATGCCCTCTCACACATCCATGATCCCACTCTACCATTCATTTCCTTTGTCTTACCTGTGTGAGGGAACACTTGGAACCAAATGAAGGTTTCTATTTTTCACACCTAGGAAGATTTAATGCATTATCTAAGTCCAGGCTCAAAAGTAAGGTCAGAGTTATTCCTAGGGCCCTGTTGGCATCTATGACTGCCTGAGTTGAGCTCTAACCATATGTGACACCCACCAAGTGAATTTATTGTTGCAACCACTTTGAGCATATCTGAAGGATTTCATCATGGTATTTTGCTGCTTGCAATGCCAGAGAGAGAACAACAGCATAAAATAAAATGCACAGAACTTCCCCTCTTATGAAAGAGAAATGAAAGAACAGAAAACAGGCAGAATTTCTCCAGGGTAATTTTATGTAAAAGAAAGACCAGCAACATCCTTTAAGGCTTGAAATGTCAAGCTTGTAAAAATAGTATTCTTGGGAGTTGTATTTGATCATTTGTTAAATACTGTGATATAAAATGTAGAAATCCATGTGTAATGCTTCAAATCCCTAATCTGGTTTAAAAGGTCAGTCGAAGCCTAAAAGGACTTGACATTTTCCCTTTAAAAATCTGACTTTTTGACTTAGAGCTAGCAACATTTGAGCCTGAATGACCTGAAGGATAAATACAAAAGCTGATTTCAATTGAACTATTTAGAAAGCAGGGGATCTTCTAATTTGTAAGATAGCATTCAGGGAGGTTTTTCCATTAAGAACTCAATCGTCTGAAAAATTATTTCCTTGGGTATTCCACAATCTTTCAATGCTTGTGTAAATTTTACACAGGAGGGGGCAGCGAGTGAAGCTAAGGATATGTAACACAATGCCAGGAGAGCACAAAACCTGTTATGAAACAGAGGTAATGGGTATTTGCCAAAAAAAAAAGAAGTACCCTTTTCACCTCCTCCTTCATAGCCTTGGGTGAATGCATTTGCTTCAAAATCTTTAGTGTCCAGGTTCAGATGAGGCTTGTAAGTACCAATGTCTAGATATGCATGACTAGTCCCTTCCAGCAACACCCCTTCCCATGCCTCAGATTTCATTTGGCTAGCAGTGAGTGCTCCATGGGGGTTTGATGGCTGCTTTCATGAAGGTGTGCACTAACCACCTGGCTGGCTGTGTGGACGTGACTCCTTGCAGAGCCTCTGGCTCTTCTTCCTGGCTCCAGCTCCACGAGTGTTTTACTGTGGCAACGAAAACACAGTTCCTATTGCATCCCCAAGGCTTCACTGTTCTCCGGTTGCCTCCCTCCCTCCCTCCGTCCCTCCCTCTCTCCCTCCCTCCCTCTCTCCCTGCCTCCCTCATGCTCTTCAGTGACACTTTCTTCCTAGTTGCTTTGCACCCCCTCATCCTTTTTTACCAAGGTCATGATGGGGAAACTAGGGATTTCTGGTGGCAGGTCAGTCTCACCCCTCAGGCCACTCATGTTCATGTGTGTTAGCCCCATTATGCACAGTCTTTCAAGTGCCCTATGAGGCAGAGGATGATGAAGGGATGACACTGTGTGACACCTCCCAAAGCCCCCCCAGAAACTCTCCTCTGTTTGGACAGGGATGGGTGCCTGCTTTCGCTGGACAAACACCATGTGGCTTCCTGAGGTGCAGCAAGCAGCACTGTTGGGCTATGCAGTCATACTCCAGAAGTTGTGGGGGTTCAGTTCTCCTTTTGTGCCATGAATTGCCTGTTTCACGAGGATAGGTGGCTCATGAACATGCAAATAAGCCACGCCTGTTGCCCCACTTCCTCGTCTTGGAGTGCCGTGGGGCATTGCACTCTCGGGATGCGTCAGGGAAGTGAAGGGAATCTCTTCTGACGCGGGGGTGGCCGCGGTGCCTCTGGGGAGGGTCCCAGGGCAGCAGCGGTGCAAGGAGCAGCACTGGGTCCTGATGTCAGCCCGCACCACCTCTGGAAACATTCATAAGGCAGTGGCTCACAGGGAGCAGCCCTGGGTGATGTATCCGGCCCACGCCACCTCTGGGAACAGTCTTGGGACAGTGGCTTTCAGGTACCAGCCCTGGGTCCTAGAGCTAGCTGCACTGCCTCTGGGAACAAACCTAGCACCGCCTGGTGCTATAACTGTGCTCAGGGACATCTCTCCTGGCATCCCAGCGCTGGGTGGGAGTGGGGGGGAGGTCCCAGGCAGGCGGAAGACACAGCTAGGTGTACGCTGTGGACTGTAGGGAAGAAAAACATGTCCCTGTGTGTGACCCTATCTCTGGGCAGCTCCCAGTGGCACTGGCAGTTTTCGCTAACAAAAAACCTGCAAGGATACAAAAAGTGAAAATATGTGAGGTATAACTGTACTGACACTCATCAGATGGAGCATACTCACCAGTCACTTGCTGGAACAGAAATACCATTGATTGAACAGAGTGTGGTCCTAGGATGAATGTTTCCCAGCTTCCCCCGGTGCTTGTTTTTGAGTAATGCTTCAGTTTTGGTTCACATCTACCCAGCAGCTGGGGACTATTACGCTGTGACAACCTTCTATTCCATTGTCACAGTGTCAGATGCCTGAAAAGGATAATAGGTAGATATTTCTACTCTTTGGATGTAAAGAAATAACTGGCATTCCTATTCCTTATTTAGTTTCTTCTTAATTTTAATTAATTGCTTTACCAGATTCCTATACTGATAAAAACTGGCGCATTCACAGAATCACAGAATCACAGAAAATTATGAGTTGGAAGGGACCCACAAGGATCATCTATTCGTCATGTTAATAACAACACGAATTTGATATTTATGAATTGCTCTTCTTTTGCAAATATAGACATTTGGTAATCTTCATTATGATGATAAAATTCGTTAGAATTTGAGAAACAAATTATTATCCCTTCTGCCCATCATCTTTTAATTAACACAGAAAGATTTTATAAGACTTTCCTAATCACACTGCAGAGTACTGTTTCTGTAAGGGAGCCTCTGTGTATCAAAATACCTTCATTTCAGTTTTGATAGACTTAATGAAAAGACCAAAAGAAGACTGACAGTAGATTTATTCCAGAATGTATTTTAATCTTATTTGAAAGTAGACTGGAGTTTGAGTGTAGATTGGAAACTATAACAATGTTAGAGTCCATAATAGGATTTGGTAGTTTGCAATAGGAAAAAACTTTTATGACAATTTATTCTTCAGAAATTCCTAGCAGGATGAATGCTAGAAAATTTGTGGGGTCAGTCACACACATTAAGTTGTATCTAAAATGATAATCCTTTTTTAATGTGGATTTGGCCAAGAATCCAAAAATATGGGGATGATTCGATTCAGACACATCCAAACAGTGCAGACATTTGCTGAGGTTCAGTCAGAGCTTTCCATCCTCTACTCCTGATCTACATCATATTTTTAAAAATTAATCTGCATTTGGAATGACAAAAACATAAAGAATATTAAAATAAGGTTTTACCTTTGATGTCTTAGATATTAGTACCCGAATAGAATAGGTTTCTTAAGTAATAGGAGTGTTTTGTTATTATGGCCACAACCTTTAGGAATACATCCACAATAGGCACAGTGTGTATTATTTGATAATATCCTAAATTTCTATCTCAACTTGTTTTTACATTTTTAATTAATTTATTTACCTGACTTAACCAAAGTCTTATACTAATTTCCTTTGATACTTCCTTTTTAATCAGTAGGTATGTCAAAAATACTGTTGAGAATGTATTTTAAGAATTCTTATGTATTTTCATCTTATTCCTGTTCACTTTGATGCTGGGGAATACTCATGCGAGTAGCATTTACAGCACAAGCAAATGTTTCAGGGAAAGATGCAGCCTGTGCCTATCCTATCTTTGGCTCTCAGTCTTAACTAGAACCTAATATAGGAACACATCCCGGCAGACTCTCATGCATACGCTGATATATCATCACTGTGTTCAGCCAACAGTGAAGGAAGCAATTTTGTGAGGTCACAGGATGGTCAACGCTCTTCTGTTTGAGTTTTTCTTGGGTTTATCCAGGCAATTTTAATCTCAAAAGGTTGTTCCCCATCTTTATATAGTTAATTCCTTCCTTTAAAAATCTGACATAACTCATTTGAAGAAAGCTACATAGTGGTTTCTTTTTCCAGACACGGTCTGGTGTCATACAGAGGCTATGATGACACAGTCACAGACAAACTAATGAAAAAAATGTTTCCTCATGAAACAAAGGAATAAAATATTTCCTCTTGCTTAGTCCAAAATACATTCTCATGGTTTTTTGGAAATTCCTGGAGCTAGTTGGGGAAGCAAAACCCCTGTTTGAAAACAAAAAAACCCCAAACAAACAAGGAAACAAAACACAACCAACCAAGAAAAAACCCAACCAAACAAAAATCTCCAATATTCTAATAAAAAAATAGAACTGAAGAAGAACTTTTCCAGAACTTTTCAAGAACTGAAATACTTTGTCCTAAATGCAAGAACTTAAAGTGGAACATAAGTCTGTACAGATTTTTTTTGGCAAACTGGAGCATCTAGTGATGCATGAGAACCACCTCCATTCTTGAAGTGACGATATTTCATGGAAAATACCACCCTGTCCACACAAGCAGCAGAATGAGGCAACTAGACTGCAGCATCCAAGATGTGTTACAGTTGTACTACAGAATCAGGTGGAAGAGCAAAGCAAAGCAATTTGGTCCCCAAATTGAGATCTCTTCTGTAAAATTTGCTTTAAAAATAAACAAATCAAAGCACAGTTACTTTTCTCAGCCTTTCTCTAAAAATCTTATAGAATGACGAATTTTAGATGAATTCTAAAATAATCTGCAAATCAGTAGAAACCTGTTGGGGTGGGAGAAGTGAAAACATTTCCCTTCCTAAGTTTCAGAGTCTAAAGTGAAGTTACCTGTCCTAATGCTGAATTTCTGTGCAAGCATTTTACGCAATTCTTGTTAAATATACAATATACAGTTGTTGCTTTGAAACAGCAAATATACAATATATATTTGTTGCTTTGAAATGACAGATAAAACAAGCTATTTTAGTATAGATAGTCTGCCAGTCCTGTGTCTGTTACTTTACTTTCTGTACTGTCTATTACTTTAATGAAAAAGTGACGGAAATATGATCTATAGCTCCAGAAATTTCCATGGGAGTGCCAAATGCTGTCTTCAAGCACTCTGCTCTTAGGCAGCCACTATAGTGAAAATGTTCCCAACATCTTTCCAATGAAGCAAGCAGGAATAATGTAATATTCTTCCTCCAGATGCATTACATTGTTAAGCACTTAATCTCAAGGACCTTTTTGAAGTTCAGATAGTCCTACTTTATTCATCATCTAGTGTTTAGTTTAAAGTAACAAATGATTGAGCTGAAAGTCTTTCAGGAACAAAATTCCTTTTTTCCCCATACATAAACAGAGTTGCAGCCTTTGCATTTTTCGCCATCTGGCCCACAGTGTGAAATGACATTAGTAGCATGTCAGGTTTATTCCCTTTTCAAAGAAAGAAAGAAAGAAAGAAAAAAAGGAAAGAAAAACCATAATCCTAATCTATAGTATGAAGAGTATTAAAATGAAACATCTGCCTCACTGAAATGAGTGGATGAACTCTGAAGTCTACAAGCTGCTGGAGTTTGTCATGTTCATGTTTACATCACTGACTGTTGTAAATTTTCAGGATGATGTCAAGAAGTCCACAAACTAAAATATCTTATTCCATTATATTTAAACATCTGTTTCAAACAGAAAAGGCCAGAACAATGAAGTGGCACAGTGATCACAGGCAGACCAGGGACACAATAATATTATAACTTGGGTTACATAATAAAAAGCCATGGAAAAAGAAGATTGTAAGTGCGGTTACTGGCTTGTGCTCTGAAGTCGATTGACTGAAAAGCTGAGGGCATTGTGCCTGCTGTTGAACTATGTAACTCCATCCAGAGTAAGGACAAAGTATGGTCAAATGATCCTTAAAATGTTGATTTTTGCTACAGCACCTGCTGACTACTAAGCTAAATAAATTCTGCACTCTGGAGAACAGCTTTGGCATGAAAGATGTCCGATTTCTCAAGAGCTTTGTACAACCAAGAAGCATTTAACCAATGAGATTGTGTTGTTTAGCAAAGACACTTTGTACCTGCTATTGAGAGGTTTTTTCTTTTCAGGACTTCAGATTAAAATTCTGGGATAGTTTTATTTTTATAATCCACATGAACTTGATACATTGGCATGTACTGAATAGTAATCCTTATTCTCACCCTAAAAAAATACAGAGATGATTAATGAAAAGGTTTTAGACTTTTTGCCCCAGTTTTTTGAGAGGCAGTCAAGAATGAAATGTAAAAACCCAGTATCTTCCTGGTTCATGGTCCATACGAATCTGGGATTTATTTAAGTCCTTAGGTCAAGGAAAACTAAAATATTCCACAGTTTTCACAATACCCTTGAGCTGAAGAAGCACAGTGCCAGGAATCTAGGCAGAGGGACCATGACAAAATACAGCCATAGCATAATTATGACCATGGCTGCCATACTATTTATTGTTAGCCCATTCTCCCATCCAGTTTTGGAGTGGATGTTAGGAAGAGCTTTTTCATAGAGAGAATGATTCCTCAGTGGAATGGTCTGCCCAGGGAGGTGGTGGAGTCGCCATCCCTGGAGGAGTTTAAGAAAAGACTGGATGAGGAGCTTAGTGACATGGTCTAGATAATGGGACAATGGGATGGAAAGTTGGTTATTAAAAAAAAAAATTATGACATGACCCTCAGATTAGCTCAGATAGATAAAACATGGTGTTCATGGTACCAGAGTTATGGGTATAGGCATTCACTTGGGAGTTGGACTTGATGATCCTTGTGGGTCCCTTCCAAATCAGAGTATTCTGTGATTCTGTGATATCAGCCAGCAGCTAATATGCAGGTGTGCTGAGGGAGACTGAAAGGAATTAGGAATGCTTCCAGATGAATGATGTAGGACAAAACTCTTTCTCTTTTTTTTTGGGGGGGGAGGGGGGAAATAGAAGGAAATTAAATATAATTATATGGATATGAGATGTTCCTCTTGCTTTGAAAGTTAGAAAATAGTCCTGGACCACCTTTATTTCTTTGTTCTTTATGATAATTTATTTCAACTAACCTTATCACAGGCAACAGAATTTTACCCTGTATTTGATTAATCAGAATTATGCAATAGTATATTTGCACCACTGCTTCACCACATTATCTTGGGAGGATTAATTCTCATTGACTTAATTTCATGTTTATCCATCTGGTTTAAGAATGCTTGCTTGTGTTTGTAAATGAATGACAATATTACTGACTGCATCAGAACAGACCAGGGTGAACTGTCTACCTGCAAAGGAATCACATGTCCCAGAAGTACCACCCAGGCTGCTCTAGTCCAGGTACTAATGCATAGATATAGGTGGAGTTTCTCAGGTAACCCACACAGCAGCATGACCTAAATTAATGTTGGAGCTTCAAGGGGGGGAAGTAAGATGAAAGCATGAAAGAGAAGAAGCGTGATTCACAAGCTAATGATAAAGGAAGGAATAAGGCCCCCTCACACATTGCCCACTATAAGGCAGTACAGGTTTTGTTCTGTATAATTTATAACAAGAAATGCAGTTAAGCTTCATAGTTGAGCTCATATTCATCTTTAACATAGTCATCTGATGGGTTTTGGATAGGTTTTAGTGTCATCGTTTTAATATTAGTGCCTGATTCACTGTATCTCCACATTACCTCAGCCTTACAGTTAGCACTACTGACTACGTCTTACTCTTTGCTTTCAGGTTGCTTGCTCTGGAATTCCTTTCAAGGGTAGGATCCCAGTAGCAAGTCTTCATCAGACATATATGTAACATACATGATTTTCTCATGTATGATTTTTCTTTGTATGACTTAAACATTAAAAACTTGTCTATCCCTTTAAAATATGTCTTCAGCTTCTTTGAGGTTGCTCACACCTGGATCCAAGACTAAGGATTTGGCTTCTGTAGCATTTCACTTCATGTCCCTACAAAGCTGGGCTACATCATATAAAGACAGCATAGAAAACGAAGTCCACACGGGAAAGAATGCAAGTCTTACAAGAATAAATTAAATGAAGAAATTACTTATGCAAATAATAATAATGACTTCTGTAAAGAACTGTTTTGTTTAGGAGTCTACATAGACTTAATACCATTACATTGTTCCTATAAATACATTTTTATGCTGAGTGTGAAGAAAGATAAAGCGCAGCTTCTCCCAAAATGCCAGGCAGTGGAAGGATTTAGGAAAATTTATTCCCACAGGTGAGAACACTAAACATAAAGGCACATACACTGGGCATGAAAGAACGCCCTGTGTTTCCCTCTTCAGGCTTTCTTATTGCCTTGCCTGGCCACCCTCTCGCAGAGCCTCCAAGGTCATCTGTGAAAAAGTTACCTTTTCAGGAGGTTAGCTCCTCTGCAAGGCAGCAGAAGGAAAAACATCAAGTATCTATGGGAAGAGGTTCCTTCCAGGTGGCAAACACTGTCACGAGAAACAGAAATTCTTTATCTCCTCAAATTAGATCTCTAAAAAAAAGGTTTCTATACTTACACTGAGGTTGAACAGAGAGGTGATAGTCATACATTTTGACAGGGAATGTTGGTGGAAAGCAAGTTGGATTTGACAGAGATACGGGAATTAATTGCTTATAAAGGTTTGAGGTCCAGCAGTCAGTTAGGCAACTTGCTTAAAAGAGTCTTCAGCAGCACTAAGAACCACTGGTTAGTACTTACTGAAGTAAAGGACTGCCTTTTCCAACACTTCTGGTTAGCTGCCCCAGGCTCAGCAGTTTTTCTGATGAGATTGTTGCTCTTGAGCACATGCTCCAAGTTAATGTGTAAATAAATTTTCTCCACCAAGATTAAATTTTCTCCATCTCTTTTTTATTAATGTTTTTAATTTCACTTGAATGTAATACCCTCTTGTATCTAATTGTTCATTTATTAGGAGAAAGATTGTTATCGCAAACTTATGTACTGGATTTTCTGACTCCTTTGTTGTCAGTGAGTAGTGTTCCTAATTTAGCCTATAGTCCAATTCAGCTAAAAGCACTGGTGTGAAATCCGTCAGTCTGAAAATTTAAGAGCATAAGGGGTATATGGAGTCCTCATTCACTTACTAAACCTATTCCTCCAGAAACCATAAAGCTTACACAATTATCAAATGCGCAGGCATGCCTGATGACAAAAGCGTGTTTCTTAAACTTAAAAACAAATAATCATGCCCTACTTAATTATTTAAATGCTATTTAGATGGGAAAGAGAAGCTAACTACCCACAAAGAATTTTCATTTTCTATCTGGTTGTCACAGCTGATGCAGTCATATAAAAATAAAGCAGCCTTGACATGTAAAGCACAACTTACTTTCATATACCTTTTAGGTTCTCAGCTCATTTGATTAAAGTTCAAACAGAAGGTCAGAACAATTCAGAAAGTGTAGAAACTTTAGAATCACAAAATCTTCTGCGTCTGTAATTCCAAACAGTGGTATTCTTTATTCTGTATTGGGGTAAAGGGATATAATGTGTATATATAAATACACATTGTGGATTGTATGTGCAGAATAGGCTTTAAAAAAGGTCATTTGTTGGACTGTATTTCTACTGAAGGCAAAATCCACAGGGAAAGAACAAACAATTGACCTGACTAAAAATATGCTTCCAACACACTGCTTAGAAGAGGGCATGACAAGCCCCCATGGTGCCAGTAGACTAAACTGCATTTCATGGAAGGGCTTTCTGTGAAGCTGTAGTGATGCAAACAAAGATTTGTCATTCTGAGGACTCGGGAGCTGTGTCAGCTCCACATAAGTACAAGCACAACTCAAAGCCCAGTGGATCCCCTGTTAAGTCAGTGGAATTACACAAACATATAATTTATTATAATCTTTATCTAGACATAACGTTTCTGTTGTAGTGAGACTGCCAGAAGCATTGTTAACTTCTTCATTTCACTCTCTGATACAGTAAAAGGACCAATAAAGTACGTATCACATACATGGGTTCACCTGCCATACTGCATGGCTACAAAAGAATAGGAAAAAAACCCATTTCATGAGGAGATAATGTTGTGGGAGAGTTTGCTCTTCCTCTGTGGACAGAAAATTATTCCTCATCAGTGCTAAAACAATTAAACTGATATTTAATTTTAGAACAGTATTTTGTGTGTGTGTGGACTTGATGATCTCCAAGGTCTCTTCCAACCTTGCTAATACTGTGATACTGTATATGTGTTCAGTAATTTTTGAATGCTATTTGAATCAATAGCAGCAAATATTAACATTAACATTTTTGTTGCAAATCAAACAGAAAAAATTTACATGAACAAGTACTGGAAGATGTGAACGTCAAGATGAATTAAGTGAAGAAATCTTTCTTTCCTATTCACTGCTTTGGCTGGGAACACAGAAGGTTGAGGTAGGTGTCTATGAAACCCAAACTCCAGACCATAATTTAAAATCCATAGACTTTTAATCTACTGAATTTTGATTGAAAGACAGCAAGCCGGCAATAGGCAGCCTTTCAAAAACTTGATTATTTGCAAAGAACTGGAAAAGGGGACGTTACTAAGCCTCCTATAAATTGCAGTTTTATGAATGAACAAGAATTTCATACAATGGAAAAAAATTATAATAAAATATTAATAGTATAGTCAAAATATAATTTGTTATGGTTAAATATTTTAGCAAATACTTCATCATATATAAAAATACATCAGAAGTTTCATAATAAAATGTACATTATACATTATATTACCTGCATTGCTCTTCTTAAGGAAAATATCCCATTTGCCAAGCATCTTTTACTGATCATAGAATCACAGAATCATGGAATATTCTGAGTTGGAAGGGGCCCACAAGGATCATCGAGTCCCAGGACAATGCCCACACAGGGACCGAAGGACCAAACCTACAACCCCGGAGCTGTGGACACCACGCTCTGTCCATCCGAGCCAATCTCAGGGTTGAGTCATGATTTCATGAAGTGCCAGGCTTTTCTTATCAGGGTGCTTCTGCTTTCCGATTTATCTAAAAATGCATTGTTGAATACCTTTCCCTTTCACAGGAATTTTGTCCATTATTTATATAGGTATCACAGAGAGATATGTTTAACACAAATTGTTTCAGTCAGAAAGATCCCTGCCAAAGAAAACAGACAGGCAGCTGTTTGCATTGCATATAAAAAAATTGTTAAATATGGCTGCACCTGTGTAAACACAAATTTATTTCCAAGAAGTACCCCTGCAGCTGCAAAAGCTTTCAGACATTGCCAGACGAGTTATTTTTATTAAACCATGTAACACACTAAATAGCTCTTTCAATGTTTGTCATGACTTAAGAGCATGTTACATAAAAAATTCTGTCCATTTTTAGTGAAGATATATTTTATATATTTTTATTTTTCAAAAGCTAACAGAGCAGCAGGTCCACTTCATAAATTAACATTATGCTATATTAGTATGAGCATTTAAAGCAATGCATAGACATATATACTTTATGAACACTATGTGTGTGTGTGCACATCTATGTAGAATTTTATACTTTGTTAGTGCCTTAGTGTCTGCCTGATCCAAAGTCTATCAGAGGTGACAGATTTTTATTGCCTGCAGCAATCATTAATCAGAGTTAACTTGAAGTGCCTGTATCTGGCGTGATGTTTTATTTTCTGTACTTCACCTCCAGAAAGTTTAAACAAGACTATCTAAAGACTGGGAGATGCCCAGATGCCCCATGGCAGGCAGAGAAGAAGCTGGGGAAGGCGCAGTGTCCCTACTTTCCAGCAATCACAAACGCACTCACACTTCAGTGAGATAGGAGCAGAGAGGTAACAAGCCATCTGGGTTCGCTAGAAAACCACTTGCATTCTTAGGAACCTGCAATCAAATTAAATGGCATGGGTGAACCCAAGTGCTTTCTAACTGTGAGGTAGGATTTATTCCCCCGCTCTGGTTACCCTCGAAGACACAAAAGTACCTGGCCAAAGGGGGTACAGATGAGTCTCCAAGGACAAGTGTCCATGAGTCACCTATGGACCAGGTGACACAGCCCATATTTACAAGATTGCATTCTCCAACTTTTAGTGGCCTCTAGGGTAGGATTAATAGCCACGGTGCTCCTAGGCTCTGGGTTTTCCTATTATATAATTTGTCTGAAGTATTTGTACTCACTCTGAGGTCCATTCTGCTCCTGTGCCAGACATGGCTGAAAATACATGTACCATTATTTAAATATATACACATTCAGCCAATGAGCAACTCATCAAGTGGTCTGCCTCTTCTTAATAATTTCACAGATTTCCCACTGACATTTATTTTAGTTATTTATACTAAATAATTTTTAAGGAGAATAGAAGCTCTTTATACATTCTCGGCTGTATGATTTCTCTAGAAAGCCAAAATCAATAGTGCTTAGTGATTCAATCAGTGTTAGGTGCAGTCTCAACTCAGAGGTTAGAGAACTTCATTGGACGGCGTAATACGGTGCCAACAAACCCATCTGAGTTTAGCTCCCTTCCTGTCTCTCCATGGGCATAGAGGAAGCAGGGTGTTAGGGGAACTGCTTGAATAACAAGTGTAAACTGAAGTGATGGCCAGTGTTTTAATTTAAAAAGTGATCTAGCCATACATAATTCTTTTATAAGGCATATTCCTGGTAATTAATGTTTAAATTCAAACACACAGAAACACACATAAATAAATATACTTTTTTAAGACATTTGTCAATCTTGGCTCTCTTGAATGGTGTCTCTCTGCTACCAATTCAAGCACTAGGGAATGGATCTTCAGTAGATGTCAGAGCACCTTTTCTCAGCAGCCTCAGTCTCACTATCCATGGAGACCTCAAAGGCAAAACTAATTGGTAGGTTGGATATCATGGAGTTGCCACAGCAGCACTCAGTGAGATATGTAAGAATCAGAGCAGGTTCTTGTGCACTGTAACACAAATGCAACCTGAATCAGCAGCATTATTATTCACCTTTGCAGCAGAAACAAGCCTAAAATACCAGGAGAATCAGACTAGATATAGCTGGCACATACCTACTTTACATAAACCAACCAGTTTCACATGCTGCTTCATTTCTGACCAGCACCTCTGGTTGCAGGGGTGATAGTGAGCCTAGTTTGGAAAGGAGAAAAAAATGAAGCCGATAAATACAGGAAAGAGAAATAAAGAAAAGTGGGTAAGATGAAAAGGGATCGCCAATGATTCCTTGAATTCCAAAGGGATGCTGTTTCTGTTCTTCACAGGCAACCTGCCTTTGTCTCCCACAAACCATTGGACAATGATTTCTTTGAACATGTCTGCAGTGAGAAGCACTTGGATCTGCTGTGCTAGATCAGACAACCACTGGTAGGCAGCTTGCACTAGGCACATGACAAAAATGTATATGGAGCCTAGAGGAGGCAAAGTTAGAAATAATTTGATTTTAAGATCTTAAGTAAGTCAAAAAGTAGGGATTCCCATAATTTCAAGGCTGAACTTTCAGGTGTCTCTTAAGAATGAAGTACCGGGTTCAATTCCCACCAGGGAGACAGTGTTAAGAGTTGGACTCGATGATCCTTGTGGGTCCCTTCCAACTCAGAATATTCTGTGATTCTGTGATTCTGTGATTGAAGTATTGTGATTCTAGAGAATCTTGCTTTTAAAGGGAGTTGTACATATGAATAAGAAAAAGGAAGATTTATTATTTGCTACTGAGAATATCTTTATTACTGTTTCAGAATTTCAACGTTGATCAAAGAAAAAAACTATGAAACCAATACTAAGAAAAAAATGTAAACAAATAAATGTTGAAATAAGGTTATGAATCTAGCCACAATTGAGAAATGTATATATAAAAATGATGAATTACAAATTCACACACACACAAAAAAAAAAAAAAAAAAAAGGAAAAATTAAACCACAAGACTGGTAGGTGATGGGAAGGAAGAAAAACCCATCATCCAAAGAAACACTCTCCCTCATTCAAATTTCTGCCAGTGGGGGGCAAATATGAACTTCAGACTGTATGTGCAGCTCTCCTACCTTTAACAGATGACTTCATGCAGTAAATGTCCATCTGAGAATCAGATTGTAAATAAACCAGCATGAGATAGAATTAAATTGTGTCCAGATCCTGGGACCATCATGAGCAAAGACTAACCGCTTTCTGTGCCATTAGGGTATAAGTGAAACTTTGACCCTTTGATCCATGTTCTGGAAGTGATTTACTACATACCCATGCTGATGGCTATAATTTGTGCTGTGGAAAAACATTCTCCTTTGGCAATAAGGACAGTTCTGTGTCAGGAGGCAGCAGCAGAGTACAATGTAGGACACAGAGTGTCGTAAGTGGGAGACATGATGGCATCTGTGAAAACGGGAAAAACATGGCCATCAGTTTTCCTACTGAATGGGTAAGGAAACTGATGACAGTGATCAATTTTTTTCTTCCATTCAGTCAAAAAAGATAATTTTCCTAACTGTCTGCTGTGTCCAGAATGTACAAGATTCATTTTGGGTTCCTTATTCTTGGGAGAAAGTGCAGCATGACTGCACAACCAGCACTGTGCGGAGCAATCACAAAATGCATTGTCCATTTGGTAATTCCTATTTTATTGAAGAAAGCCCTAAAATATAAAATGTTGGTAGATTATACGTAACCAAATCATTGTAGATGTCCATAAGCAATTATAATAAAATATTAAAATAATTTTATAGTCTAGTAAAAAAGGATAAAAATATAGAGCCACATACTTTTGATTTAGTTCCTTCAATTCCCTTTTTCGTACATTAAAAATTTATATAAGAGCTGTCATTTCAGTTGCATAGGATATCAAACCACTTATTTTGAGAAACACCAACCTAAGTACAGTTGATTTGTCAAGTCACAAAGATTTGCCTCCACTAAGCTGCACATAACTGAGTTATGCTCATGATCCCTCCTTAAATAATAAATTTAGAATCCTTATTAGAGAAAGTGTTGCTGTCTAGCAGGAGATAAACTATGCTGCAGAAGTCTCTCGAAAAAGAGAGAAATAAGTCGCTTAATAAAGTCTAAATCATTCCTTAGGTTAGCTAATAGAAGCACCCATGGTTATAAAATTAATCAGTCTCTGCTATTACAGCAAATTGGCGAAGATTGTATTGACACATCTTCATCTACATGTCTCATCAGAGGTGTCCGTGCCATTTAGCTACAAAACCCTGGAGGCTTTACTCTGCACAGAATCTTATAATACTTCAATTAAGGGACACCAAGCTGCAAGCCAGACAGCAGAGCATTTATTTCTTGATGACTCCTTAAGTTGTGCCACAGGCCTATCATTAAGAGAATATTTTTCACAGCATGTTGCAAAGATCCTCATGCCATTAAAAGGAATTGAAAAAGCATCAATTTGTTGTTTCCACCTAACACAGATATTTTTCATTGCTGGAACAGCCATTAAAAACAATCTGGTTTATTGCATTCTGAAAAGATCACAGGAAGTACACATTGTGATTTATTTTAAGTATGACATAAGTATTAAAGGTATAGAAAATCTGAAGGTTTTGGAATATATACTTAAGAAAACAAAGTATTAAATATGCTTTCTTAGAAATTTTGATGAAAAATTCTTTGCCATGCTTTCATATCAGGCTTTCTTAAATGAGATTCTTAAATGACCTTGATGGGATCTTTGCTTTTTTAGAGAAAATAAGACTTCTTTGAACATGTTGACATTCAGAACTAATATAATGGATATAAATGGATACAAAACTGAAAAGTGATTTTTTGTCCTCATATGTCTCCTGTGGCTATGAAAAAAAGGAAAAACTGAGGTACTCAAAAGCAGCTAAATCCCCAAGCGCCCACATTTCCTGTAACACCATGGAATTGCCAATACATCTGCCAGCGCCATAGTCCAGTTTAACCTTACTGGTCTGCTGCATCGCAGTATAACAGTATCACAGTATCACAGTATCACGGTATAGATAAGGATGGAAAGGACCTTGAAGATCATCTAGTCCAACCTATAATCCAACTAACCTATCCTCTACATCTAGATCATGTCACTCAGCACCTCGTCCAGCCTCCCCTTGAACACATCCAGGGTTGGCGACTCAACCACCTCTGTGGGAAACCCATTCCACATTTGAATCACTCTTTCAGTAAAAAACCTTTTCCTAATATCCAGTCTAAACTTTCCCTGCTGAAGCTTAAGACCATGACCTCTTGTCCTGTCCCCAGAGACCAAGGAGAAAAGACCAACCCCTGCCTGGCTACAACCTCTTTTCAGATAGTTATACGCACCAATAAGGTCATCCCTGAGCCTGCTCTTTTCTAGGCTAAACAGACCCAGCTCCTTCAACCTCTC